>DWDT01001644.1:0-15356 GCA_018245595.1 Microceris scylla | reverse complement strand
AACGTAACTGGTGAAACGTGGGAGTGTTCTACATTCCTCTGCCTACCTCTTCGGGGATTACAGGCGTGAAGTTACGTACGTATACTAAAAATATATATAATAAGTAACGCTTTAAACTCATTGAAACTGACGTCCGAATTCTTTATAATTATGGCTGTACTTAAGACGCATAAGTCAGGTGTAAATATAGATGTACGATGTACATTTCGGCTTGTTTAGGCAATTAAAGATGAATTCGTCTACCGCAAAGGATCTTTTTATTAAACATTAGCCAAAGATGATTTATACGTGTACAGATACCTCGGACACAAGCTTAAGTAATGTCGGGATATTGGTAGTCATAGTGAATAGTTTCATACCAATAACAGGCAGAAAGAAGGACTCCGAAACATATATTATCATCAAGATACATACGTACATGTCTTCACGGCAGGTCCTTTCAAGGTTGACAGTTAGCACGGAGTGCCAAATATCTCTATTCTTATCGATTTGCCGTGTTTCTTCCATATCCATCACTTTATACATGCAGGCCAATTTTGGAGACTTGAACTTTAAAATATCTTTTCACATACAAATATAGGTACTCTTATATTTGCGAATTGTTTTTAATACTTTACTGAGATTATAATCTGGGGATTTCTCAATCATTATTTTTGAAATAAATACAAATAAAGTTTTAATTTACTGTCTAAACTTTTATGTCGCCCTTAAGTGTCGTGAAATGCCGGCTATGGGAGTTTAATAGGTTTCAGCAACGGAGCTTTGACACTCTTTTTTAAAATAAAATTTAACAGCTTCAACAATTGACTTTGTTCTACGTCGTCTCGGCTTCTTTCGTCTTCTTTCAACGTTTAGTCTGTTTTAACACAAAGCCATTCTCGAAGTGCAGGAATTATAGAAGTGTAGAAAAAGGACGTCAGGTCTGTATGGTTAGATATCTGACACTCGGTTCTCTGTCTATCTCGTGAGCAACCTGGCGTGGCGATATAATAGTAAAAGCTGTTTTAACTAACACTAGTAATCCTGTTACAGACTTGTTTGAGATTGGTTACAAACGTCCAGATATAATATTGGTTTTATGTATTTGTTCAATCGACACCTGTTAGTGGTCGGTGACCACATTTTATATGTGTAAATAAACGTACAACAAACGCGGTAGTGATACCGTGGTCATCAGCTATTTGTAGTGGTCTGCCCAGTAAAGATGGTACACAGTCTCAAATTCAGATCAGATAACGCAATATATGTACATCTCGTAACAAAGAGAACCCAAGATCCCGTGGGCATGAGAAAGCGACGAAAAATATTGTGTCGTCATTTCCAAGCTAGGATTTTTTAAGTCTCTTTATACGATTGAACAAAAGAAATTCTTATTTAAATAGAACACAATTGATAAAAGAGCTTATAATACATAATTCGCTTACAAAGAGGCCTTAACCTGAAACAATCAAGGTCTGACTGAGGAAAAAACAAAGCGTAAAATTTGACTCGGCGATTTGTCTCCGTCTCGGCTAATAGTGCTTGACAGAGACAGAAGACTCTCTTTGTTTCGAGATGTTTGCTTTTCTATAACATGACAAACGGGTTGGGACAAATTCAATCTTTGTGTTGTGAGCGCTTATATTACGATGTACATACCTAAATACTTAGTTGCTTACCAGATGTTTGGTAAAGGTTATGAGTACTCGTTCATCAGTAAATGTATAATAAACACCGTAGAAAGGTTATGTAAGTACAATTTGACATCCAACTGTCTCAAGCCTGACTATTTTCATGTCAGAGTGGCACTGCTGCCGGAATATTAATGATTTGTTTAAAACGGTCGGCAAATTTTTAGACTGGCTTTTGTTCTATCTCCCTGGCACACTTGAATTTAGGTGTGTAACGCTTATAATGCTTATAATTTGGATATACTCGGATGTAATGTTAACATAAAGACAATCGCGAAATTTCATTTTAATTCATATAAATACACCCAAATTATTTTTATCTTATCACAATAAAAAGGTTTGAAACGGGTTGTAGAGACATTGCTTAAAAATATATAGGTACATTTTTGAAAACATGAGGAATATATGCAAAGATAATTTACTGTATCCCGTCATGGTGAAGCTATGGAGTAATTTATCGAGCATCGGGAAGAAAACGAAAAACGACGTTGCGCTTTTAAATGTCATACATTTTTTCGATAAAGGGTGTCTCGGCGAGGACTTCGGGAGAGCATTCGGCGTTCTCGCTGTATCAATCAGACCCCTTGCTCCCCGCCCCAAAGTCGTTTACGGTAATCACACATCGAGTCCATGAAATGGCATCGATTCCCAAAGAGTCCCCACTTAGTTTGAAGTTTGTTATTTGATGAATTACATTGTAAAATAATAATGTTGTTTAAAGTGCAGTTTCACTGTAAGAAGGTCCTATGAAAGTATTCTTAATGTTATCAAAATACCGATAAAAGACAACTTACGTGAATTTAATTACTTGACATTTGTTTATTACCATTCAATATCATTAATTCATATAGTGTTGGACATGAATCCCCTATCACAATGTGAATGTGTAAGGCATTTTCTATGAATGATTTTTGAAAAGTTTGACGCAATATTAATTATCTGCGACATTAAACAGTCTCTCGAAGATCATGACGAAATCTCATATCACTAGTAGATAGTAATCTTTAAATAGCAAGCACTAATCACACATTATATGTATCCGGTAAACAATATTGACTTTGCTAGTAATTCTCACCCCGATCCCCAACTTTGACGTCTCACTCAATGTTCTTGATTGATGGATCGGCAGAGGAACTGTCCATCTAGATGAAAAGCGTTCGCAAAGGGTATGTGGGGCGCTAATACAACATCTATGATGGATTGCGCTTCATCTTCCGATGTTACCTAACTTTAAAATTAACCGGGTATCCAAATACCGTAATGATTATTGAAGGAGTTCTTCTCGGGAACTGGCAGAACTATAAATTTAAAATTTCAATTAAGGACGAATCTTAAAATAATCCATTTCATATAAAGGAAATAATGCATTCCATATCTTCATAATATAGATGTTAATACCAGAGTGAAACAAATTCGACCATCATTATATATCACACTAAGCGTTCGACATTTAAATTTCTAGTTAACATGTGTTAACATAATATGAAATGGAGAGAATCCAATATTTCATCCGCCTCGCTCCGAGCTGTTGCCAATACGAAAGATTGTTTTTAAGTTTATTTGAATATCTAGCAAGCCAAATCGACTTATGCACGGCGGCTTAATCTGCATATAAATCAAAGCTGGTTCTTTGTTGTGTTCAAGTTAGTTCGGGGACTATTCAAATGCAACGCTGTAGGTTCTTCTGCAGCTTTCATTTTTGGTTTGTATATCTAGATTGATTCGTCATTTAATTTTGGAATAAGTTTCAAAATAAATATCAAAATTTTATCACACTCGCTTCTATCTTGGGCACGGTTATACCGAGGTTTTGCCTATCGTGGGCGTGTTTCCTTCTTGGGAGGCTACCATTTTGTTGATTAAATTAAAATATATTCACAACCATAAGATACCATAACAATGGTCAATCCCCTTTGCTCTTTCATTCGACATATTTGGCTCAACTTAATGTCCATATCAATCCATTAACTATTTTCCAATAACGGCAAAATAAAAATAGTCTACATTACGACTACATAAAAGAACCAATTGTATAACTTTGAATACACTTAGATTTTCAAAATGATTTGTCTTTAGAATATTTCTAATAAAATGTCTTTTGACATATGTACGAAATTGTTTTCGTCAATAATTTTCGAAGGTTCGTTTTCGATTCTTTGAAGGTTCGATTTCGATTAAAATTTATATTTGGACGATTGATGGATGTTTCGAAAATTGGCAGGCTATATGTTAATAATACAAAATGTCAATACATTTTATGAGTATCGTACGAACTTCGAACCGTGTGTCGATTTCGCATAATTTGCACCGCTCGGCGCTTCGGGGTCGGTGAACTTTGCACGTGTGAGCTCCGTCGAAATGGGTTAAGCGTATACGCACTTCAATTCAGTCTGACATGATTTTCGGCTAGCCGCGGTTATGGTCCCGTGGATCAGTCATGTGACCTGTATGAATTCTAAATAACATAACATCACGCCTGTAATTCCCCAAACGGTAAGCAGAGGTATGTAGAACACTCTCACGTTTCACCTGTTACATGGGATATAAACCCACAATAGAATAAGCGGTGAGAATTGCGATACATCGGGCTCCCACCGGGCTTCAGACTCTGAGCCACTACCAGAAAATACGTAACATCACACCTATAATCCTCGGAGGGGTAGGCAGTGGAGTGTAAGTTCCATGGAATATGTGATGAGTCTATTGCTATACACCGGGCACATATTCAGACTCAAATCACTACTAGAAATTCTAAATTAGATTATTCTCATTATACTTGACCCAGAATTAGAAACCAGGACCTCCCGATCGGCAGTCGCGCTTACAACACTCGACCAACGAGGCAGTCAACCGAAAATCTAAGTCAGAAAAATCCAATAGTACCCGGCAGTCTCCCAAGTTTCGGCTGCGGTATCCCAAGCTGATCTATGTTTGCAGCCAGTAATAGGCAGCCGTATACAACGAATTAATGGGCCAGACAGGTACAGAATAATAGATGCAGACCAAGAGCCCATTGCGTAGTATCGCAAGATTTTTTATTTACAATCCAGCCAAGGATGTGCCCAAGCCTGTGACAGCGTTGACCTTGAGTAACTTGCTATATACATATATCAACGTTATATTTATCCTGTTAGTACGTAGGCGTAAGACAAATGCTGGATGCGACAAGCCGAGAACAGGGCGCGATCGTGCTCATTGGGGAAGGCCTATGTCCAGCAGTGGACTGAGATGGGGTGATGATAATGATGACGTACGCGTAAGTAGAAACTTTCTGAAATGTAGGAAAAATACCGTAGAATTTTTTCATCTGTACAAATTAGATCGTATAAAGAACAAGTAGGTACTTTTCTGAATAAAAATCCTAGTAGTTTTATAAGGTGTAGTATGATGATGCTTGAATTGTTTTCTAACCAAGGAATTTAGAAAAAAGAAAACCAGATGAGAAAGACTAAAGAATAGAGATATAATAATGAATAACTTAAGTTAATCTCCCGTAGTGTTGTCCCACATGTATACACATGTGTACGCATGTTTGATTGTACAGATGCTTCGCTAAAAATAGAATTAAACAAGTAGGCTATTGCCCCAATTAATGTGGAGATGGCGCGCATGGATACGTGAACGTAAGTACTGTGTGTAGTACACGCGTTATCATCGTGTGTGCTTTACAACGCTCGTCCTAGAGTGATTTTTTAACTGGATGTATCTCCTTTGTCATTCAACTGTTAAATGAGGATGTCCTATAGGATACTTACGATAGGTCACGCTTAGCTTCTGTTTCTCGTCAACTGACATTTCCAGGGTAGGTATCTGCATTTAATGTTGATTGTTTTTTTGCTAGGATTTGTATAGACTGCAATGATTGCTTATTATTGTAACACCTGCACGCTTCTCCGCTACTTATAATGTTAAATATTGTTTATATTAAAGATGTTTCTAGAAGAAATATCGACTTCACTATATTGGTTCAGTCTCTCATTCGTCGATTTCATTGTTGTACTCGATTCTTATTGATATTATCAGCTTAAGAGGGATTGCATTTAGTGACAGAATATATAGAGACCTCATATTAGCATTGGATCATCGACATGTCAAAGTATGTATTATTGAAAAAGGATCCCAAGCTGTGCTGATTTACCATTTTATCTTTATTCGCATACATACATCCAGAGTAAATTCAATTGGCTTATCATTATTATTATTATTGGCCTCGTGCTCTCTGCAAACGAGTTCATCCGATCAAATGAGGGGTAATTTCTCTACAATTGTACTGTGTTTATTAGATGGATGAGATATTGGTTATCTCCAGCCGTCGATATCTCCATACGTCGTGTTAAAAAACAACTCTCATGCTTACGTTTATCGAATAATTCGCGGGATCAATAAACCTTCGCACGTGCGTCCGTTATATAGGTCGCGACGCGAACTCTACACTACTGGCGAGAGTGATTGATTTTCTTTATTAAGTGTTTTCAAGCTCTTATGTTTTCACAACATTGGTTGCTTTTGTATTGAATCATGCAATAATGATGATTACAATAGGGGTGGAGATCTAGATAGAGTTCTTAAAATGTAGAAATTTCATATCGATGAGTGTAAATTTAAGAGGGTTATGTTTACCGTCGATTGTTTATTAGATAATAGCAACTCTTGGGGATTCTAAGTACCATTTTTATTACCAGTATCTTAGGGTTCAACCTAATAGTCTGTATTGAAGATTTACTAAATACTGTGCATTTTAAATGTTAAAATATTACTTACAGTAACTTTGAAAAACCATATTATATATGATTTTATTATTGAAACTACCTTACAGTTTTTCATGATGATTTCAAAGGCGTCTGAAATATTTTAAACCGCACTTTGCCTACATGACAGTTGCCTAAACCCCATCTGTTAATGAGAAGATCTGTAATCAAATAGCGGAATTATAAAAGGAATTATGTCGATAATGATGATAATGATATAATCGTTCCGAATAGGAACGTTAGTACTAGCCTAAATAGGTCATAAACGTTTATGTCTCACTCCGTTAACAAAAAAGTCGCGTTATCGGTACAAGATCAAGATGAACGTCTCGCTAGTGGCACAATCGAGTTGTTCCGCTCTTCATCATTCGCGGGGTCAGTAAACATTCACGAATGTAGTTGCTAATAATATTGGACGATGGTATGCAGACTGGAACGTAAGTATATGCGACAGCAAAATGACGTGTAAGTAAATCGTAGTTGGTGTGACAAAATAAAATCTATGAATTCTAAATATTTCTTCGCTCGTAATCTTGAACTTGAATGTTTGTTATCTGTGTTTATTTGCATTTGTGTTATTCTTATTTTTAGTTTATTCGTATTTTGGTTGTCTTATGGTTGGTGATTTGAAATTACTATTTATGTGTGTCTGTTCTGTGCTTTAGAAATTTGTATAACTTCTTTAAATTTTTTGTTTTATACATACCTACCTACTTGATATTTTATACGCATCGAATTGGTTATGTAGTCATACATTTAATTCTACAATGAAAGCGTCGATACAATTTTTTCTTGAAAACTGACACAACTAATCTTACACTGAGATACACTTTTCACATATAAACTGCTGTAATCATAAATATAATTAAGATCTTATCGTCGCGTAATTAAAAGTAAATTATTAATTGTTTAACGAAACTATTATAAATCAACGGCATCGCAAGCTCGAAACGTTTAAGTAGCAAGAGCTAGTACCTACAACGTATACTAAAATTTCCGTTCATGCCTCATAAACGTTAGCAAGTTTAATAATAATTCATATCTCTAAGCGAGCGGCATCCTAGATAATATATTTGAGTAGAAATCCAGGGAATTTTCTAGGTGGATCTGTTGGTGGGAATTTTCGAGAAAAATACTCGCGGAGATGTTTCCTGTAAACCTACGATTTGTTGTTCCGTTTGCGCAATCTTATTTATACAAAATTCCAACGTAAATCGTCTACGTTCCTAGAATACCAGACACTATGTATTTATTCTTTTAAAAACTGAAATAGATGTGGGTGAATTTGTTGCGTGGAAGCGCGGATGTTGTTGGAGCGAATTTCCCTGGCGTTCTAACATGTTATATGTATATACATATGTAAAATACTACGAACAAACATTCATTGTTTACGTACTACTGTCAATAATAATAATCCCTACTACTGTCAATGTCGGATAATAATTGATAATTGTCATATACGGCGTGACTGACCCGTTGGTGCACTACTTAATGAACCTGACTGAGCCGGGGGTGGTTGGTTTGATTTCTATTAAAAATGAGAATCGTGTGAGAGTATTTGTTCTGTATCTATGTGTAAAATATTTCTATATAAGTATACATATATATTTACGTATATATGTACATAGTTTATCAGCCGTTTGGTTACCAAAACACAAGTTCACTTGATGCTTACTTTGGGATTACATGGCCGTGTGTGAAGATTTAGTAATATATTATTATTATAGTATTTGATTAAACAGTAGCACAGAGTAAAGATTTATAGAGGTATATTCTTTGACATATAGGCTCAGTGGTTTTCAAACTTTGCGCATTTCGCCTACTGCTCCTTTAGTAATATTATAATAAGTACAGCTATAAATTTCAACGCTTAAGAAAGACTGACGAAACTGGATTCAATGAATATAATGTCACAAGAGTCTTTTGTTGGTGTTGCGTGAAGATTTTCTGTACGAAACTCGACGAGCCGCGGTGTGACAAGTTTAATAACAATTCTTATCTCGCAAACGAGAATTCTGCTTAATTTATATGTGGAGGCTCGAGCCAGCCGCATATTATAATCGCGTTAGTTGATACACGCCTTATTACACCCTCGCTACAGGCTTCCAGCGTTATTTGACAGCGTAATGTAATGGCATGTTTTGGTAAAATATTGTTATTGTTGTACCACCACAACAAGGACTCTACGGGGTATGCAGAGAACACCGAATCCCATATATCTATCTACAGATCTGATGTGCTTCTGTATTTATCACTCATCATACACGCTCGCTGATTTTTGGCGGTAGGCAAAGGATTGTAGTACATAAATCATATCATAGAATTAGAATAGGTGATGAGCCTATTGCCATACACCGGGCACAGATGTACACTCCGAGCCACTACTAGAAATTTTAATTAGAAAATCTGATTTAGAAATACCTAATGGACCTGAACAAGTGATTGAACCTAGGACATCTCGATGAATAGTCGCGTTTGCAACTAGTCCTACCTACGAGGCAGTTATTAATCCAACATTTTCTTTTCCATGTATGTATAGCTGTCAGGGTTTCAGTGGACGTGAGTTAGTAATTATTATTTACGTATTTACATAGCAATAATTTTATCGGTAATATTGTATTGCATGAAATTAATACTCACGTTGTCTTTATTAATTATATTTGTATTAAAACGTAACATCACGCCTGTAATCCCCGAAGAGGTAGGCAGAGGAGTGTAGTAAACTCCTACGTTTCACTACTTACGTTTATGTCCCATAGAATATGTGATGAGCCAATATATTTGTATTATAACGTTAATAAAATTCGAACATACTTAATCACGAATGAAACCTAAGAAGAATGTTTTATAGCTGAAATATATTTTTCGTGCAGACAGACGGCCTTCAAATAAGGGAGAACAAAGTAGTTAAGAAATAAAACAGGGATTAAGGCTATGTTTCCATTATATAAACACGTTGAACGAGTATTATAAAATTCTTATAAAATTATCTTTTTAAATTTTGTAAGTAGACAATGTCGACTAAAATAACTATGAAAATTTTAAACGTAGGTATATATTCAAGATGATTGTGTTAAAAATCAGAAGTAAGTACATAGTGGTACCTTTAAAAGGGGATTCAACAAACTTTTCTGCATTATATGTACATTTTATATAGTTACAGTAAACGAGTAAAAATCAAGCAGTGCATTTAAATTACTGCATCAATTACATTTCATTAGAATTCCAGTACTTTCTACAACTATCTGTATTGTAATATAACTTCTTTGAAATATAGAGTTCTTAGAGATTCAAAATAACAAATCGAGTTATTCCACGGTTCATAACACAATATTGATAACTCTACAAAAGTGATAGAAGTGGAGACAAACAGATATTTTTTATTGGAAATATATTGTTACTTATTAATTCACGATACACGACACTAGCCACCATATTAGACCGCATACCGACAAATCATGTACGTTATCTGAGCAAATATATTTATCTATTATCTATACCCTTTATCTATCTCATTTTATCCGTGGACGTCGCTATGCATGAAAATCTAGTTTAATCTAGTTTCGGGTTACGAGTCTGAAGCGTTATTTAATTACACGGGCTTCCATAAATCACGCACAAAATCCACAAACATTACCAACAATTTCAACACTGTACTAATCGCGCGTTTTAGCCTTGTACCATTCATAATTACAATTTCCAAACCTGAGAGCTCTCCATACAATGACATATCTTTAAGAGTCCCTTTTCGGACCGAATTCCCCGAAACATAACGGTATCTTTGTTAAGACGTCCCGACATGGCATAAAATCGTCTTAAAATCGTCCCTACGGCTTAATCCTGGCAGCGATGGCCGCGTCACGTTATCCTCTCGAACATAAGTCATTAGATACGTTAATCTAATGATACCCAACCCTGACTTTATTGCTCACAGTTACTGGGTTATCTTCAACGTAATATATTGATGATGTGGGCTTCGCTTTAGGCGTCTTACACCTGGTTGTAGAAAAGCCATTTTGATAGTGTTCGATGCCACAAATGGATAGTCGAATTTGTTTGTAACTGAACACAAATTGTTTTTTGTTACCACGAATAATCTTTCATGTTGCGCATATTGATGACATTGCAGCTACAGTTCCAAGTGAAAACAAGGCAGTTTAAGCAACATCAAATCGTTTCCACTATGCATGTCTAGTTACGCTAGATCGCAGCTTGTTCAACACGTCCATAATTTACGAGGCCACTATAAATCTAACAACGGACGTCGCAGCCTACACCGCATCGGGGACTAAGGTCTATATCTCAAATGTATCTCATCCACGCCATTTGACGATTCGGTTCCTTCTATCGTCTCTTTACAATTTATGCTGCTCTGGTAGATGGGGATATTTTACGCTCTCGCTTGAGGGCGCTTTGTTTTGCTCTTTCAATTTTTCCTACTGATTATCAAAATTTCGAGAGTTATGTTTAACATCCAAGCTTTATACAAAATTTCGAATTAATTCCAGTATATTATAATCTTGGGGTGTTGGTGATCCAAGAAACAGAGAATCGTTAATTGTGGTGATGTATGCGGAATACATATAACCATTGTAACCATATCTGAAATGTTATAATCATGATAGCATATATTTCGCCAGTGTCGAAATTATCTATATTCAACAGTGTTGGTACTTTCGCCGTTTTTCGATTTTGTTCCATGCGAATTTAAAGTGATTAAAAATGCTAACGAGAGCGTTAAAGCCAATGTGGAATCGATAGGATCTTTTTGTTATGGCGGTGAGAAAAAGATCGCGCTCGTGCGGTCGACGAAAGCGGTGGGAGCGACATTCGTCCTTTATATTCGTTGTAACTGTGTTCATTTCTGTTATCCTTGTATTGGCATCATTTGTATCACTTTTATTTTTCATATATAAGTTTTAGTATTCTTATTATCACTTTAAACAGGAGTCAGACTTTCTAATTTGTAAGAGTCTGAAACGAGTAGTATGCGAGCGAAATAAATTTTTGTTGAAACAGATAAAACCTGGTGAAACCTGGAGATAAAACCTGGTGTTTGCGGTGGATGAGCACGTGGGTTACTAACAACAGCCACTTCTTGCCCATTTCAGTGATAGATGCATTTGCGTAATAGCTTTATCTCATACATAGTATTAATTTGTATTCTTCTACTTCCATATTCGCCGCTTACTACTTTGCGTCGTCATAGTAATAGTGTACGACTTTTATACATGAGTTTAATGTATGTTATATATTTATCCTTTTTTAATTTTTTCATTTCGCTGTTCGTAGTTTATTGATGCCCCGTTTTGTTTCTGTTAATGTATAAAAATAAGCGGTTTTTTTTTGTAGATACGTCATCTCTACACGCAGTTGGTTTACAGTTTTTTCAAGTCAAAGGGTGACTTTTAATCTCTACTGTCCCTTACTAATAGCACATTCATTTTATCGAAGAACAATTTGGAAATAACAGGCTGAAAAATGTCTCGTAATTAATGAAATGATTTATAAATCTTTTTCAAACTTGGTACCATATGACTACCAGCTGTGAATTTTAGCAAATACATATAATTTCATACACGTTGGCATCATTACTTTAGTTCTTATAAGATACATTCATTCGATTTAAAATATATGAATTGTCACTTGTTTTTAACAGTTTAACAGATTGAAAAAGTTTCATTTTGGCATTGAACACCAGCACATTTTAAATTCTCTCAGTGCTTGAACGTAACAGACAGACAAAAGTTAGTGTAAATTACACTGGGTTCGCTATTAACATTGAAGAGCGTTATCATGATGGAGCTATTGGCTCGCGCCAACTTGAGCTGACCGGAAATAGAACGGCTGCCAAGAACCCTTTGCAATGAAGCGAAAAAATTGAACTTAGTATTATTTGAACACTAGCCGTTCGAACTACTAAGCGTTTGAAAGACATCTTTATTTTTGGAATAAAAGATACATATAACCAATTCGAATAGGTGTAATAAAGAGGAAGATTAATGATTATTTGCTGATGTGCAGTAAATTAGCCCAAGATAAGGTTTTAAAAGAGACAACTGCCCTATTTATAATTTATGTTATGAACGAGTGGATCAATGAAAAAGATGATTTTCCTTCTCTGTGTTTGTCTGTTGGTGTAGAATTCTACCTGTCTACATTTCTCGATCATCACACACAATTCAAATACATACAATCGTAAACAACCGGAAGTCCCAAGTGAATTCAGATGATAAATCATGTTGCACACAATTCTTCATCGAAATTCAGAATATCTGGAATAACAATAAATTGTTGCAATTCGAATTTCCTTATTCAGAATCTCACTTTTGTCAGGTGCGATCAAGCTCATTAGCGTGAGCGGGAATTTTCTTCCCTTCTACTTTGATGTGATTTTGTATGTCAGTATGTGATCTACATATATATGTATGTAGATAGATAATAACAGCTGAATCGCCACTTGATGGTAAAAGATCCTATCTCTCATGGATAACACCTACTCTGGAATTACAATCATGTTGCCGGATTTGTAAGGTATTATTTAATTACTTAGGGTTACCTACATGTATAGTATTTTGCTATTATAGTTAGTTAGTCACTGCTGATTTATCCAATCCCAAAATCCAGTAAGCAATCAATTTCACGATGCAAGCGCTTCTGCTCCGCCTCAAAAATATATTCAGCTATGGTACTTCGATTGGCAGGCGCTGAACAGGAAATTTACCGCCAACAAAACATCTATAAAGGCAATTCTTGAAAAACCCCGGGACATTAATATTTTTACCGTCAGTGAACTGTCCTACGTAAACAACGTTTCCAACGGTTCATATTAAAATTTATGAGACGTCGTCATGCGCCGGCCCGGTTGCACAACGAATGGTATAAGTGTATCAAAACTGCATATCGGTGCATAATGTGCGCATAAACTTTGAATACGAATACACGTTACAATGTCGCATTGTAATCCGCAGACGGTCTGTTTGTTAACACTTTGAACGCTCAAACGATTTGGGTGTTTGGGACTTAAAATACCCTCACTATTCAAACTTTGTGCCCCGCTTCCGTGACTATATTTGTAGTTTAGACCAATATTATCGCCCTTCCGTTCGGTGTAGCATGATGATATTACGTTACGCCAACTGAATATACAGCTGAAACCTGAATGCACATTTTCAATAAATTTGTCCTGAAATTAATTATCAAATTTATTTATTTTTTTTCAACCCATTATAATTCCACTGTTGGAATACGGGTCTCCTCTCATATTGAGAGGGTTAAGGCCATAGTCTGCCAAGTGCGGGTTGGCAGTTGTTTTCCATTACTAACCTTCAATCTCAATTTCCATTACATCTTCACTAAACAAACTAATTCCTAACCTTTTGTTCTTTGTAACCTATTGTTTAAGTTTATCTCGAGTATTTCCCCGTAATTTTCTATATTCTGCTGTTCACTTCCTCAGAAGAACAATATGGAACAACATAATCGTTTCCACTGAAAAGCCCGCAGAGCTCAGTCCATTAGTCAAGAGAACTGCTGCGTCAACACTAAGTCAATGGCTTTCTTCGTAAGAGTTAAGGTTCTATAAACACCAGACATCAATGTTATTGTGGTGAGTGGGTAGAAACATGCAAACAGTCTTTTCCAGAAATTAATTAAGGGAACATATTTGCAGAATGTCATTGTTGAAGTCGTAAGGTAATTTTGGTCAAATCCCACCAAAAAACGTAATCTATAGAGATAAATGAAATTGAAGTGTCTGTTTGTAATATTAAAATAATCGCTTTTTATTAAATGCACATGTATGCATACACGGTACATGTACCAAAATAACATTTTTTACTATTTTTGTCTGTCTGTTTGTTCCGTCTAATCTCTAGAACGGCTGGATCGATTTTGACGGGACTTTCACTCGCAGATAGCTAATGTAATAAGGAGTAACTTAGGCTACTTTTATTTTAGAAAAAGTTTTGACTCCCATTTGAAGTCGCAGGCATAGCTAGTTTAGTAATAAAATTAAATCTTATATATGTAACAATTATATTATTTGATAAGTAATACAGTCGAAAGTCAACAAAATAGTTACTAAAGTGTTAATTAAACTTTCATAAATTGAAATACTATAAACATCCATATATTTTCTGTAACACGAATAAGTACAAGCTTATTTTAAAGCAGCCCCAAATAAACCAAATATAGAATCAAAAGTGCAACGAACGGACGTGTCAATCGAATGGTGAAATGAAAATAAACCATTTCCTCTCAATGGACAAATGTATAATATCGGATTGGCGGGTAGAGGACGCTACTGTGCTGGCATACGTGCCAACTGTGGAACGGTTTACGATATCCCCTTAAAGATATATTAAAGTTACTTGATATCAAATAGGGAACCAGACAGCAACAATTCTAAATTTATATAAAATGTATGTTAACGAAATTTAGGTACTGATAAAAAAATTCTATAACATTTACAAAACCTAATTGATTAAATGTATGATATACGAAGCCAGAAAACATCTAAAATATTCTAACTGTACGTTGAGTTGTTTAAACCCACATCTGTGCATCAAATGTTTTTGGAAAGCCTTTGGAAAAGAACAAAACCGTCTTGTATTGTTCCATGTCAGAGAACTTCGGGGCCGCATGAAACAGATTATCATAAATCCAAGTCCGCCATCTGTTCGAGCCACTTGTGAATATTTTAGAACCTTTGACGCAACTTCGGTTTTATGGTCAATTCTCGAATATATTATCGTTTTTATTCTTTTTATATATATGACTAGCTGTGCCCGCGACTTCGTCCGCGTGAAATTTTTTATTTAGAAATCAATTAAAAAAACATAAAAGTGTTTTTAATACAAAGAACCTTTTTTAAATTACTTCTGTGTATACGATATTTTTGGTTCTAAATATCGCTGTTGTCGCAATATTTTTTATT
>DWDT01001643.1:0-15358 GCA_018245595.1 Microceris scylla | reverse complement strand
CGGAGGGTCCCGGATTTGATTCCCGAGTCGAACACTACAAAATTTTCTAATTTAGATTTTCTAGTAGTGGTTTGGAGTCTGGAATATATGCCTGATGCATGGCAATAGGCTCACCACCTATTCCATAGTGGGACGTAAACGTTCTTTTAAATTGTCGAAATTCAAAAATCCGACTCAACAGACTTTAAGTATTACGATTTTTAAAATTTTTACGAATCCATTCAATATTTCAAAGAGAAACGATCCCGACCTCGGAGCAACTTTTTTCCATTTTATTTTGGGTCACGTGATTTTGTATATGTTATTTTTTGTAAAAAAAATTTTAAATAACCTTTTCTAAAAAGTTTTACCTTATAAAAATACTGATTATTAGTAGTGTGCGACCGAAACAGGTTTTTCTGCCGAAACCAAAATCAAATGTGTGGCATCGATCTCAGTTTCGGCCGAAACCGAAACATTCACATGTGTTCATATTATAGTTTATTGCAAGCTAAAAACAGATTAACACTTTTTTATTAAGTGACCACGCGTGACAAATGGGAAAGGACGAGAAGGGATGATTGACTGGGTTTTTACAAGCTCAAGTACCCTGTAGTACTCAAGTAATTCATTCGCACGAAATATGTATACTTAGGAGTTCCCAGATTGTTAAATAAAATTAAGTAAATACATGTCACACGCAGTAAAATTAGCATCCACCTACTTCAAATAGTGGGTGGGGGTGGTAAATAATATAAAAATAATAAATAAGGATACCGATAAAAATTTAACAACAATTATGTATATGCATGAAAATTCAAGGAAAATTAAAATCATAATCGAATATACATAACCTCTTTTATTTAGATTCCATAACAGTGGCAATTACTAAGTACTGAACTTCGTTTTATTGGGTTTTTTAAGCGCTAAATTTTAGCGCATATAAAACCCAACAAAATAGTTTAGTACTTATTAATTGCCACTGTTATGGAATAAATAATTTGTAACACAATTACCCATTTTAGCGAAGATTACGAAGATTAAGCAATACAAAGATTTCCTAATTAACAGTGAGGAGTCTTCGTAGGTTTGTTTCATATCAAATATGTGATTACCTTTGAGTGGAATATATATCAAATAAATTTTTGCCTAAAATACCGAAATCTGAGGTTATCGAAAAAACTTCGTGACATTGACATATGAATTGCTGTGACAATTTATGAATTATGAGAAATTGTTGCTGATGCGTTAATGCTAAATGCATGTTTGTTTGTGACTTGTTTGGTGTTGCATCGGTGATTTCTTCTATGTGATAAATATTAATTCATTTCGAAATTTTAATATAACAGCAAAGAACGGTACCAAGGTAGCTAGAAGTTTAATTTCTTGAAACCCGTTCATTTTGTGCTAGAGGAGCATAATGGAGAAAACTACCAAAATGCCCAAAGTGGCCAAGGTACTTGTATAGTTTTATTTAGTTTTGTTAAATTCAGACCCATTATTTAAATATTTATATAAAATTCGTATGTTTACAACATTTTCAGGTTAAAAATAAAGCGCCTGCAGAAATACAGATCACTGCAGAACAGTTACTTAGAGAGGCGAAAGAGAGAGATTTAGAAATTTTACCACCACCTCCGAAGCAGAAAATTTCAGATCCAGAAGAGTTAAGGGATTATCAACACCGTAAAAGGAAAGCTTTTGAGGATAATATTCGTAAGAATAGGATGGTATGTAACTTGTGACCTATTTATTCATATCTTGAACCATGACCACTGAGCTGTTAGACCAATTTTTTTACATATTTTGTATAAATTATATAACTTAAGCAATATTCATTAAAACACAGTCTAAAGTTATATATTGAAATGAGAGCTTTTGTGCAATTCACTGTGAAATTTACAGTTTAACCAGCTCAATATAATTTTGACTTAATCACTACTCTTAATACCATATACTTATAACAGTACACAGGTGGATAGGGGAAGTCACTGTCTGATTTTAATTCTTATTTTCAAAGCTATTATGATCCTATTTAGTACCTGTGGCGAATGTATGTAGGTTCAAAATACTAGCGAACATGATTTCACTAACTTCACTACCAAACCTACTTGAAAGCATTAATTCAACTTCAAAATACTTCCACTTTTACATATCTATATGTAACAAAGACGAAAGCAACAAATGGAGAAGAAACATTTCTGATCTTCAAGGATAGATATATTTAGCATTTTGTGTCTTCTACTTACACTGTATAGCATGATACTTGTTTGTTTTAAAGGTAATCGGCAATTGGCTCAAGTATGCTCAATGGGAAGAGTCTCAGAAGCAAGTACAGAGAGCACGTTCTATATATGAAAGGGCTCTTGATGTGGATCATAGAAATGTTACCCTATGGTAGGTTTTATATATTTATTTATTATTGAGGTAATAAAATAATTAGTGATTTCAAGTGCTAAATATTTTGACTATTATGTGTTATAGTAATTTTATAAGTATTAATGTCAATAGTGAGTTATATCAACTTAAATGTAATAGATGGACTATATCACTCATCACAATTGTTGTGTAAGACCAATAAGTAGTATGATCAGGCATTTCATGATTTTACTGGTATTTTACTGATATCTAAAATAAGGTATTATTGTATATTTTAGGTTAAAATATACTGAGATGGAAATGCGCAACAGACAAGTGAATCATGCACGAAATTTGTGGGATAGAGCAGTTACAATACTTCCTAGAGTTTCACAATTTTGGTACAAATATACATACATGGAAGAAATGCTTGAGAATATTGCAGGAGCAAGACAGGTAATATAAATTTTCTTAATATTTATTCTCAAATCAAAACCATTAATGAAATGCCCCAAATATTATAATATATGATGTATTTTAAGGTCTTTGAAAGGTGGATGGAATGGCAACCAGATGAACAAGCATGGCAAACATACATTAATTTTGAATTAAGATATAAGGAATTGGACAGAGCGAGACAAATCTATGAAAGGTTTGTTATGGTGCACCCAGATGTTAAGCATTGGATTAAATATGCTAGATTTGAAGAAAATCATGGTTTCATAAATGGCGCACGAAAGGTTTATGAAAGAGCTGTAGAGTTCTTTGGTGATGAAGAACTCGATGAAAGATTGTTCATTGCCTTTGCTAAGTTTGAAGAAAATCAAAAAGAACATGACAGAGCTCGAGTAATATACAAATATGCATTGGACCACATCCCTAAAGATAAAAACCAAGAACTATATAAAGCTTATACTATACATGAAAAGAAATATGGTGATAGGTCTGGTATTGAAGATGTTATAGTAAATAAGAGAAAATACATGTATGAACAAGAAGTTATTGAGAATCCAACCAATTATGATGCATGGTTTGATTACATAAGACTTGTAGAGAACGAAGGCAATATTGAAGTTATAAGAGACACTTATGAAAGGGCAATTGCCAATGTACCACCAACAAAAGATAAACAATTTTGGAGAAGATACATATATTTATGGATAAACTATGCATTATATGAAGAATTAGAAGCAGAAGACATTGAGCGCACAAGACAAGTTTACAGGACTTGCTTAGAACTAATACCACACAAAATATTTACATTCTCAAAGATTTGGCTAATGTATGCTCATTTAGAAGTCAGGTGTAAAAACTTAAAACAAGCAAGGAAAACATTAGGTATGGCTCTTGGAATGTGTCCAAGAGACAAATTATACAGAGGTTATATTGATTTAGAGATCCAACTTAGGGAATTTGATAGATGTAGGATATTGTATCAAAAATTTTTAGAGTATGGGCCAGAAAATTGTGTAACCTGGATTAAATTTGCTGAATTAGAAACTTTGCTGGGTGACATAGACAGAGCAAGAGCTATTTACGAAATAGCCGTTGGGCAGGCTAGATTGGACATGCCGGAGCTTTTGTGGAAAAGCTATATAGATTTTGAGGTAACTCAAGGGGAAACTGAAAAAGCCAGGCAACTCTATGAAAGATTGCTTGAAAGAACTGTCCACGTCAAAGTGTGGCTTTCATATGCTAAATTTGAATTAAATGCTGAAAATCCTGACAATATTAATGTTGAATTAGCTAGACGTGTATATGAAAGAGCAAATGATAGTTTAAGAAGTGCAGGTGAAAAAGAATCTAGAGTACTATTATTAGAAGCATGGAAAGATTTTGAAACAGAAGTAGCTGATGACATAAAACTTGAGAAAGTGCTTGCTAAAATGCCCAGAAGGGTTAAAAAGAGACAGAAGATTGTTAGTGAAAGTGGTGTGGAAGAGGGATGGGAAGAAGTGTTTGATTATATATTCCCAGAAGATGAAATGGTGAGACCTAATCTGAAATTGCTTGCTGCTGCAAAACAATGGCGTAAACAAAAAGAAGTAACAGAGCCTTCAGCTGAAGAACAAACTGAAGGAGAAAATCAAGAAAGTGAAGAACAAAACAATACTTCCCAGGAAAAGAACAATGCTGACAGTGATAATAGCAATCACAGTGGTGAATAATATTATTTAGTATAATTGTCATTATTAATGCATTCTGTTATCATAAAATTATATTAAACAATGTCTATTTTTATCACATTCTTGTCTAATGCATTTGACATTTAATTTGTAATATAATTTTCAATAATTGTTTTATTATAAGAATTTAGGAATGTCCATCAAATATATCCGGAATAACTACAAAACATCACAAAAAGTAAAAAAACTCCATCATTTTATCCTTAGCTTAAAAGTAAAGACAGTTTATTTCTGAATAATTAAGACTTCTTTGCTATTATCATTAGTTAGAGAAAGGGTTATTTTATTACAATTACAGAAATGTAGAAAATTGTCAAAAGTGGTTTGTGCAGAAATGTTCTAGATGTGTAAAGGTCCATTAGTGTCTTATAACATTTTAGTCAACATCTTCAGGTCTAACAGGATGTGTTAGTGGAACAACTGATTTTTTATTTACATCTCTTGAACAAGCTTTTCTCATATCTGAAACAAAATAAAATGTGGAGATTTATTGCATTGTTTGGGCTTATACATTAGAATCTGGCACAATATTTTATTAATGTGAAGGAGCAGCAAACAAATAGGCAGCACTCACAAATGGTCCCTACAATTCTATTAATATCTACAACCTACCTCAAAAAGATAATATTGTTGTCACATGTCACTACTAAGAATAATGCACAAAGCTCACTATTAAAAATATTAGATTAGTTAGTAAGAAAATAGTAGGGAGAAAAAATAGACATGGAGGTCACCCACAGTTACTTTTTGCACTGGTACACTGCTTCCAGAACATTCGTTAATTGTATGTTGACAGTACAATATACTTTATTTGCATTTAATAAGTATAGATTATATGCAGGTAATATACAAGAGTCAAATTACTGTAAGTATAACACAGCTAGCTTAGTATAACAACTGTCCAGCTTTACATCTTCCCTACCTAGGTGTTTAATGTTGTGTTGCCACTGAATATGAACAGACAATTATATTAGAATGGATATTTTGAATACCTAGTGATTTTCATAAAATTAGTTTTAAAATGTTGTGTGACTTCCTCGTTGGTTGAGTGGTTGCAATCGCGACTGCCGATCAGAAGGTCCTGGGTTCAAATGGCAGGTCGGAAACTATTGGATTTTACTAATTTAGAATTTCTAGCAGTTACTTGAAGTCTGGAACTATGCCTGGTGTATGGCAATAGGTGCACCACCTATTTGATGGGACATAAATGTAACTGGTGTAACATAGAACTGCACTTCTCTGCCTTACACCCCTTCAGGTATTACAGGTGTGATGTCACATTTTATGTAACATACTATTAAAATCAATTGACAATTACATCAACTAGTACATGCAATTTTAATAAGGCATATTAACATAACACAATATTTAAAAGAACATAAAGCCATTTTACCATAAGCATCTTCATCAGGATCACCAGAATAGTACTCCAGTACTGTCCGATATACAATGTAGCCAAGATTCTTATACATATTTATAGCTACCTTGTTACTGACTCGCACAAACAGATCCACAAAGTAGGCCTTCTTCCTAAAACATACAATCCATTGCATAAAGGTAAATTATCTTACAGTACAAAGGTAGAGATATCTGCCAAATATTATTAGAAGATGCTGTATATAATCCATGGGACTTAACATAATATATATAACTGACAAAAAAAAAATCTTATTTAGATTTTCTTATAGAAATGTATAGTACTGACTTAGTGTTTGGATTTGTGCCCGGTATATGGCAATAGGCTCACCACCTGTTCCATGGGACTTAACTGGTGAGTCATGAGAGCGTATTAAACTCCTCCTCCTCCTCCTCTACCTACCCCTTCACAGATTACCAGTGGAATGTTAAGTAAAATATATGTATGTCACACACTTAAATAGTTTTAAAATACCACAACTTCAGTAAGATATAAAATACAGTTTGGCCAGAGGTGCTTTCATTTTTAAAAAATAATATGATAAGTACTCACTTCTCTGAAACATCTTCTAAAATATTCATTAAGGTAGCTGCCAGACCCAAACGGCGATAATCAGGGCTTACAGTCAAAGCAGTTACATGTCCATGCCAATTTTCACCATGACCTTCAGCTTTACCCATAACTAGATAAATGAAAAAGTTAAATAGTCAAAAGACAAACATCTAATAGCCAATACCAGGTGGCAAGTGAGTCATACAACTCAAGCTATAGTAACATAACAACATTTAAACTTTTTAATTATTTCTCAAGGTTGTTACATACATCTGACAAGTTAGCAACAACATTATATTTTCAACATACAGTATACAAAATATATATTTTTGTGAATTACACTAAATAATTTTGATAGTTTAAAGTATTACTATATCCCATTATCTCGCCGCTCGGTGATTCTGCAACTTGAAAGTACTCCGGCCAGTGAGCTAAATATTGTGTGTAAAACGACAAACCATACGTTTCCGTTAAGGGGTCCAAATTGCTGTAACAATTAAATAAACACAATTATTCTAATAAATGCTTATAATTAAAATACACTAACGGTTAGGTCATAATTACATACACATTATTGAAATTTAGCATATCTTCACAGGTAAAAGGACGAATTGTCGTCATTGTGGAGGTCTTTTTATTTTTAGTGTATTTTACTCTTAGAATTGCTAACTGCTAGTAGTGGGTGGTTAGGGATAAATATTATTCTATTAGATTTTGATTACAAGTCTTAAAGTTGAATAACACTGTCACACTGACAACTGACTTTTGCAGTAACTTGTCAGTGCGAGGTTTTATGGAATATTTCATTTTGAGATTTGAGATTTTGCTTATAGTTTAATAGGTACGGCATAATTTCTACTGAAAGCCATTAGTCCTATTTAGAGATTTATTCACTTTATCACATTAATTGAAAAGATATCGTTTATATTAATGCACTTTGTTACAGGATAAAATGAAGTGTTTCATATTTCAAATGATAAACCCAATGTATTTATGAATCAATGCCAGCATAAGTTTAACAATATTAAGCTTATCACTAACCTATATGTCTTGATTTTAACTTTAATTTTCATTTTATTTACAATTTCCCGCATGTCAGAACTAAAAACAATATTTACAGTTCTTTTTCAACTCACGGCAAAGATTTTTCATTTACAATATTTTCCTTGAGATAGAATAAGCTACATGATTCAAAAACTAATAACATAAAAATTTCATTGTTTACATCTGTGTTATATTTATAAAAATACAGGAATATTTGAATAATATTCAGCAGAAATTAAACATTATCAAATACTAAAGATACAAATATATATATTTTTTTAAAATATTTATCGGTTATTTCTAAATAAAGCAAATTTTTTCAATAGTTTGTGCCAATTGATTTTTTCAGTAAATGCTTATTTAAATAATCTAACCTAAATTATTATAAAACAGACACTTTATTTGGTTTTATTGTTCCTACAATTGCCATATGAAATAATTTCGTTTACGTTTAGTAGCTATTATCCTACTCGTTTTACCACATGTCGAAAGGCATATTTATTACTCTTTTACAAGCTAAAAGCTCAAGTGGAGCGATCTATGGGCTTCTTGCAGTTTACCAACACGACAATGGCCGAATTGTCTGTATAAAATATTTTTTATTGGCTCATACAGCCAAACCTGCCATGTCTTTGGTTTTAAAAATGGCGTATACAAGCTTTTTGTTTGCCGGTTTACGCTGTTGAATGGATAGTTTTCGAGACCCCGCGCGTATTCGGGCGACACGTAAACGTCGTGAATATGAGAATAAAGTACATGTGTAGGTACAATAATCAACACCATGGACTCCGTGAACATATTTTTGTAGCGTTATGGTGAATTAGAATGGTGCCTGTGGTTCGACAAGCTCGCACGTCGTCAGGTTACCCATTCGTAACGTAAATATCACCTAGCGAGCGTTTTATATTTCAGATATGACAGCGTCGCAAAACAGTAGATAATGGAGAGTTCAGAGGATGATGCGGGCGCTGCGACGATCGCCTCCCGCCGTACATCGGCGCGGGAAAAGGACATCGGACGGATTGAGGACATCAATGCAACTAGTAGTTTGCAGCAGGAATCATCCGAAACAAAAACGACAAGTGAAAACCTCGCGATGTCAGAAGATAATTTCGATGGTGACAGTGTGCCTTCGCCGTCGACGCACGACGTCAACACTAGCACCGAGGCGATCTTGGATATGATAGATGAGATCGTGGACGGTCCTGGCGCACCAAAACGCTTACCGCTTTCTTTGGACACTGATGATCGTGGTGACACAGTTAAAAGTAGTGAACAGTTAGGAGTGCAAGACGAAAAGCTAAACGTGTTGGACCCAAGTGCACCAACGTCGCCACACACTGCTGATGGAATTAGTGCCAAAAGTGAAAATGTGATAAGTTTGGAGTGTGTTGAGTTTCAAGCCGAGAGTACATCACAGAATGAGGCCATAGCAGAGGCGAGTACAGGCTTTATTGATATTCCACATACTAGCTCTCCTAAGCCTGATTGTTATGATCAAGCTGAGTCTACCGATGCAAAGGAGCCTCTCGCATCATGTTCCAAGGTGCCACCCAGTAGTCCACTTCCAAATATTCCATCCAGCAGTGTATCAGAAACAGTTGAACCTATAATTGATTCAAATGTCAGTTTATCTAGTGAACGGACAGTAGAATGTGTATCGTACAGTGATATTCGGGACAATGTGACTGTAGAAAGTGCAGAATCAACGTCTAGTGACAATAGTGTGAGTGAAGGGAGAGTGCTAGGTACTGAATCATTAACACGGTCACCTCTTAGGAGGCGACTTGTTCGACCAGCTCCCAGTGATCGTAGGCCAGATTCTACTGTTTCCTCTACAGTAGATTCACAAAGTAATAGCATTGATACTTCAGAACAAACTAGTGAGTGTATAGTCAAGGATGTGTCTAGTTCATCAGATGCTGTACCCCTTGTACATGGTAATGTAAAGCCAGACGAGATTAGAAATTTAAGTGATGTTAGTATCTGCCAAGCAGAAACATCAATGTGTCCTCCTAAAAAAATTAAGCTAATTAGACAAAAAAATATTCCACAAGTAAGCCATAGTTTAGCTACAGAAAACATAATTGATAAACAATCTTTAAGAGAAAGTGAGCAATGCCAGTCAACATCATCTGAAGTTATTTCTACAGAATCTTGTACTGACTCAACCAGTTGTATTAGCACATCAAAGGTAGATATTGATACTGTCAGTAGTGATTTGGTATCAGACTTTTCAACTATTAGTCCTAGTGCAATTGCCCACTCATCACCAGAATCAGTTAATAAAACATGTGAAAACATATGTCACAGTCATGAAGACATATTTAAAGAAAGTTTACCGAGTACATCAGTTTCTTTGGAATGTGCTAATGAACAAAATAAAATTGTGTCAACAATAGCAACAAATTTGCCAGTACCTAGTTCAACAGGCTCATCGGAAAAAGAGCCATTAGACATGGACACTAATGCAAGCAGTAGTAGTACCTTTCATGAGACTGACTTTGAATGTACAAAGCAGGTTCCCAAATTAACAATAAAATTGGGGACCAAATTAACTGAAGAACTTAAACCGCCAGTGCCTAAGCTAACAATTAAACCAATAAGACTTCCATCTACAGAAAATCAGGACAATTTGGTGGAAAGCAAAATTCAAATACCAAGTGTAACTAAAATTAACATAAAACCTATTCCTAAAAGGCCCGGCCAAATCCCAGATTTCCATAGAAAATCCAGCAGTAGTGAAATATCTGAATCAGAGTGTTCTGAAAATGATGAAAGTACAAGCACATCAGATCAAGCATCAGCATCAGATCAAGGACCACCCGATATAGTTCCAAAAGTTACTATAAAACTGGGCAAACCTGGTACAGAAACTGAAGGACAATTTTATACTGAAAAAATTGTCCCGAAACTTACAATAAAGGGAATACAAAATAGTGAAACTGAGGAACAGAGTAGAAGAACAGAAAGTCCCTCGAAACTGAAAGTAGTTATCAGTCAAACAGATGAAAGACAATCTGAAAAAGTTCCAAAATTGACAATTAAAAATGTCGCAAAGGTTGAAAATCAACCACTTAGTCCAAAGTTGACTATAAAACCAATAAAACCCCCGGATACTGTACAGAAAGAAAATATTTCAGAAGAATGTGATAATCATCAAATCCCCAAAATAAAAATTTCTTCAGAATCATTTTCTTCCAACACAGATGTTAAAGAAAGCACTCATGTACCTAAGATAACAATAAAATCTGTGACAAAAATGGACAATGAACCATTACCTAAGACTCCCAAGAAGTTGGTTGCTAACGAGGAATCCGATCACATCCCTGTAGTGACTAAATTAAATATAAAACCTATTGTAAAGCCCACTGAAAGTGGTGAAACATTGGATAGCATGGATGCTAAAGTTCCTGTAGTACCGAAATTAAATATTAAACCTATTGTTAAACCTAAAGATACTGATATAGATTCTAGTGAAGAAGATGTACCTAAAATAACTAAATTAAATATTAAACCTATAAAAATCCCTGAAACAAACTCTTTGGATGGAAAAGACTGTGATGATTTAAAAATTGCTGAAGACAGTATACCTGTTATTACTAAACTTAATATTAAGCCTATTGTTAAGCCTTTAGATGAAGATGTACATAAAGATTCTGAAAACCAATCTTCAGAAACTGGCAATTCTAGTGATGATAATAATGACCCAATACCAATTGTAACAAAATTAAATATCAAACCAATATGCAAGCCTAATGATATAGTTGAATCAAAACCCAGCAGCTCATTGATGGAAGATAATATTCCTATTATCACCAAATTAAATATTAAACCATTAATGAAACCTGACGAGGATAGAAAATCTCCATCTTCTCCAAAGAAAGACAGCTTAAAAACTGATAGCAAATATGTAAATATAACAAAGTTAAATATAAAACCTGTGTTAAAACCTGATGATGTTAACCCCAAAATTTCTGATGAAATTATGGACTCCTTGGTAAAAAATCCTCCATTAGTCATGAAAATAAATATGAAAGCTAAGTCTGACTCAAATACAAATGAAAATGTGTACAGTATTGAAAAAAATGATGACATTGTAAATTATAATAATGTCAATGAGAATATTCCAATAGTATCAAAGCTTAATATTAAACCTATAGTTAAACCACCAGATCTTCCTATAATGAAAGATGATTCATTACATGTATCACAAAAAATGGTTAATTGTTCTGGCAGTAGCTCTAATATGAAATTTTTAGATCATGTAGATAGAATATCTACACCTGATCAACATAAACAGAGTTCAGAAGTAGCTCTTCTAGCTGAAGGAAATTGTGTATCAGACTTAATAGACACAAATAGGTCAGAAGAAAGTGTATTGAACATGGAACAGAAAACGCAAGATTTTAAAGTAGTAACCACTTTCGCAACTAAAATCGAAATACCGAAAGAATCTGCACCAGCGAGTATAAAGGCGGAAGGATACAATGTAGACATGTTGAATAAAATTACCGAAACTGTCAATCAAAATCTGTTAACAGTTTCAAGAGAATCTGAAATTATACATTTACAAAGTAAGCAGCAATCACCTTCTAGGCAAAATTGTACGTTGCTGAAGAAGTTACTAGAAGTTAGAAAAGATGTGGATCCAACACTTGACGATACTAAAGCAAAAGTAAGCAATTGTTCTTCACCACCACAATCGAGACAAGATTCTATTTCAACATTATCAAAGGATGTTTCTTTGAAAAAGGAAATGATGAGTGATAGATTTAACTGTGAGTCAAATTGCGATAATCCAGACATGACTGCTGTAAAAAATAGTGATTTAAGGTCATCTTCTGCACATATAAAAGATCAATCAATACTAGAGCTTTGTAAAGATCTTAATGAAAGTATAACAAAGCCATTAGAAATAAATGTTTCTGATAAAGTGATAAATCAAAACTCTGACCAAGATTCCCCCAGAATTATATTAAAAATTAATAAGACTGATCATGGCCCCTCAGCTAAAATTATAACGGAAGAAGTGAAACGACCAGAAACACCGACTTGTGGATCTGACAATACTCCAGCTTATGTTAATGATGTCATACATCAAAATAGTGGTATTTTAATTAGAAGAAAAACACATTTTGATGCTAATGCTACGCCTATGGGAAAGCGATTGCGTAGTTCAAGAATAGTTCAAAGTGCAGAGAAAGCACCTATTATAAGGCGGAATGTTGGAAAAAGAATATCTACT
The DNA here is from genome assembly GCA_018245595.1 of Microceris scylla. Taxonomy (NCBI): domain Eukaryota; kingdom Metazoa; phylum Arthropoda; class Insecta; order Lepidoptera; family Hesperiidae; genus Microceris; species Microceris scylla. Next base: position 2,574 of record DWDT01001643.1, on the reverse strand, counting down.
GCTGAAATAAATACACTTCACACTAAAGAAACTGAGTTATCAGTTTTAGAAACAAAACGATTAAAACTTGGCCAACTTTTGTCAAATAAAGCACTTACTATAACCCCTATTATAGCAAAAAGTTCCCAAGTGTCACCAACGAAACAATTGGAAAGTAAACAAGGAATCAGGACTACAAACCATTCCCATTTAAATAATGAGAATTGTTCCAAAAATGGAAATTCTAAATTGCATAATATATTATCTAATTTACAAGCAAAACAAATACAAGCATTATCTTTTAATGATATTCACTGTACAGAAAAAAATCATTGCTTGACTTCAGAATTAGAATCTAGTACATCAACAGGTAGTTCAGATGTTGTCAATGAAATATTACCGTCTGAGAAATTGCAACCGGAAATACCGCAGATGTTCTTTCATGACAATTCAGAATCTCGAGATTTTAACATGACTCCTGATGAAATATCGCAAGATCCGTTAGAAGTTGACAACTCAAAAATAACAATTAAACAAATTAACGATTGTATAGAAATTCCTAAACCTGTGGAATTGACCCCACAACCTAAGAAGCGGGGTCGACCTCGTAAGCTACCAGTCTCAGAGGGAGCGAAGCCTGTCGTTACTTTACCAGTTCCTGCCCTGGAGGAGCGACCACAAAGATCGCTTCGACTATCCAGGTATTTAAAAAGGATTTTTATTGATAATTGCTCGTAAATATATTAATAAAATTGTATATGTAAGTTTGACCTATTTTGTTATATTACATAATATATCTAAAAATTACAGAGATCGCCCAGTAGTTCTTGTTAAGCCTAGAGGCGGAGGTAGAGGACGCGGACGGGGCAGTAGACGACTATACGGAACTCAGACAGCGGCGCCAGAGTCCGTTGTCGACACCGCCAACAGTGTCTTCACGGATCAACAAAAAGTCGAAGAGGAAATCGATCCTACAAGTTCTAGGATAAAGCTGCCTCGGATGACTGAGGCTCTAGACAAGATGCCGTCCATGTGTACCACCCCTCTGACGAGTCGAAGACGAAACTCCTCAGCGACAGATTTAAAAATGTTCGTCGAAAATCCAGAGTTGAAGGTGATGTTGGAGGGTTCTCTACCTAAAATGGAGGCTGTGATGAAGTCTCCCGAAATCGTAGGGGAAACCAGAGGTCGGGGGAGGGGTGGTCGCGGCAGTCGCGGCGGGCGCGGTCGCACGCCGAACAAGACGCCGCGGGGAGGCCGTGGTCGCGGTCGAGGTGGAGGCAGGGGTGCAATGTACATGAAGGTACTATTATATAATAGGTACTATTATATACACAAGTATATTATAAATGCAATTTTAGATCAACCCAATATCTAATTCATAAAAATACCTGTTTCTACCTGCTATGTCTCTGAGTTGGCTCAAAAATTTAATCTTAGTTTTTGACACAATAATACGTTATATTAAGTTGTCACTTTCCTTATATTTTACTATAAAATAAGTAGAGTTCATTTGATGTTTTTCAGGAAACTATGGGTATATATGGACGCGTGTGTGGGCCAGCAACAACAACTGTGCAGTTGTTTGAGGAAGAAACTTGTATGATGGATGATAACGCTATCCCTGCTAAGTAAATATATTTAATATTAAGTTAAATTAAATCTAAAACCAAACAATAATGACACTCTTTATTTTAAAAAAATGTTAATTTTTCAGACCTGTTCATCTTCTAGATGAGGACTCACAAAGTTCTGTAAAAAGTTCTACTAATGAAAGTAATAAAATGAAGAAGTCAAAGTTTGCAGATCTATTTGATAGGTAAGTCACAGAATTAATAAAATATTTATGTAGACAATTGTGAGATTAGTACCATGTCATAATTTTATATACATGTATTTTTTTGCAGTAATAAAGTATGGACAGCTGCTGATGTTAAGGAGTACACATGGCCTCCACCAGACAAGACAGATGTCGAACATCAGGTATATCTACACATATAATAAAACTGTAACTGAGCGATGGCTGTACATGACAAATATATTTAAAAATTCATAATGGGGGGACCTTTATATACGCAAGAGAGCCTAAAACAATGATTTTTCGTTTTGTCTGTATGTTTGTGCACGCTAATCTCAGAAACTGCTTATCTGATTTGAATGCAGTTTCCAGGATTATATTTGACGTGTATAACGTCTTTAAAATTACTTCCATGGGAGGCAATCCACAAACACGAACGTTAACAAAATCGGGCGATACAGTTTCGTGTTGTAGCTATATATCTATCATCCCCACCCAAAATTCAATTATACCACTGAATAGCTAAAGAATCAAAGAATTCATTACGATAGGTAAGGACTGTGACACGTCGCGCGCGGGGGAGAGGACAGCCCCGCCATTTTGAACGCAATTTTGATGCGTATCGAGATTTCCATTTAATATAAATTTCGATTTGGTGAAGCTACGACGTTCATTTAAGTGTTAATGGTCAGCTCTTATCAAAATCTATCGATTATATATAATACTAGCTGTACCCGGCGCGCGTTGCTACGCCAACATACAAATATATATAGTATATACCAATTTTCATAATAATC
>DWDT01001642.1:0-15361 GCA_018245595.1 Microceris scylla | reverse complement strand
GATCATACGCGTTATATTGTTAATGCGACAATGCACATTTTTAAAAATAGGTTTGCAATTAGATTTAAATAATTATTAATTTTACAAGCTCTGTTCTCTCTTTTGTATACTGTATAACTAAACATATTTCTAAGTTTAAGCTAAAATATACCTTATTTCGTAACCCAGATTATGTCTATATTTTGATATGTATTACAAGACATATTTCAAGCCGTAGTCATCAAACGATTGTATGATCAAAATTCTTAGATCGTTACCTATGTCTCAGGCAATCATCGCAGGAGGCAGGTCACGCGTTATTTACCTAGAAAGGCTGGTCGCTTTCGATCACTGAGTTTGTAAGGGCCGTTAACCCACCTCCGAAAGGGGTTACTTACTGTGACAGTAGATCCCTTGAGAATCATCCCGGAGAAGATAGGAAAGCCTCCAGGTGGCACTAAGTGTAGTGACAAAAATATGTATTGTAATATACAAAGGGCACAACATGACACAATAGTCCATTCAGGTTACTGAAATTTGGGTTACTGCTTACAACACGATATGTAAATATAACATTATCAGGCATAATGTTTCCCTGAAGGAAAATGCAGAGGAGTGTAGTACTTTTCTGCGACTCGCCAGTTACGTTACAAGTCCCGTTATGGATTAGGGGTTGAACTCTGAGCTACTATTAAAAATACCGCCGTAGAAAATAGGATATTACCCGACCCGAACATCGAACCGAGGACAACTGATACTTGACTAACGACGCAGTCAGTTGCAGCTTCGTTTAATGGACATAATTTCTTTTAATGATTTTTGTATGTCATATTTATTTTGTGATTCGTGAAGTACGATAAATACAATAACGGTTTTCGTTACTTTTATCCATAAATAAATATTTAAGACTGACTGCCTTGTTGGTCGTGTTGGTTGCAAGTATGACTGCCGAGCAGGAGGTCCCGGGTTTGATTCCCGAACCGGTCGAACACTACAAAAAAATTCTAGTTTAGATTTCTAGTAGTGGTTCGGGGTCTGGATATGTGCCCGATGTATGGCAATAGGCTCACCACCTATTCCATATTGGGACGTAAACGTAACCGGTGAAACGTGGGAGTGCTCTGCATTCCTCTGCCTACCTCTTCGGGGATTACAAGCGTGAAGTTACGTAAATATTTAAGACTTACTATAGACATTGTTAAGTCAAATCCTTCCTTTTTGTACGTGAGGTAGAAAGTAATATAAATTTAATATAATAGTAAGTGATGTACGAGTATGTATATTCAAACTATCAATGTATATTCAAAGATATTTTCGACAAATGTAAAGGTTTACTCTCATGTACAAATAATAAATATTGAATTGACACTATAAGAGGCTTCCACATGGCAAAATTCCCACTCTCTCAATATAAACAATGTTAAAATTGAAGCCTCAATTATATAAATGAATTCGTAAACGTTTCTTAAAGCAAATGCGATAAAATCAAATCTTTGAACTATTATTATTTAAATGTACGTCTTTGGTATTATTAGTCTTAAGAAATTCTACAAGATAATTGAAAAAGAAAGCGAATATTTATAATTCTGTTGCTCCAATATTCGTGTTCTTGCAAAGCACATTTTAGAAATGTATACATACACCAGCAATAAATACGTCAAGTTCTGGGTAACGTATACATAAATATATGTATGTATGTACATATGTATACGTTACACAGGACTTGATTTATATGATGTATGGTGGTTTGTACAAGTGTATATAAAATTTTTCATTCACTTAATGTAATAAAATATAAATGTTTTCTTTGCAATTCGAGATATAAAGGGATTGTGTTTTTTACTTTAATTTAAGTGATGTATGTACCTACAATAGATCACAATCTCACTGAGCCAAACCAGTATAATATAAGAAGGAGTTGGAGGATTTCATAATAGGATTATCTCTTTATCCAATTTGCAGAGACCAAAACAGCGAAGCTCAGAAACTGTTTGCCGAATATTTTGTGTATTTGTTGCGAACCATTCATATTCATACCTTATCAAGTGTCTGCTACCCGGGAACACTGTATGATTTGTTTAAATGGTTGCGCTTTCAGTCAGAACCAATAACATGTTTACTCACAACAGACCAGCTGCTGGCTGCTGGCGACTAGCTACCTAACTGGCTGGGTACCGTCTTGCGGCGTCATTAGCAGCGCCAAACGAGGATGACGGTCTTCGGGGACTTTTTCTCTATCCGAGAAGACCTTATGGCGACTATTAAGCCGTGTCGTGATCATTTGGTCTTTTGTCTCTGGTGAAATGTCCTATATAAGACCATAGTCCGGCATGCCTGATGGCTGCTCTCTCCTTTTTTCCTGTCCGTTAAATTTAGCGTTGTAAGTTCACGGGAGAAAAGACTGTTGAATATGTAATTCAGCCTTGATATTGCTCACATTGTGGGTAATTCAGCCTTAGCACTGCTTACATTAAGTAAATTGTATAATTTATCTATGTCTTTCAAATTTAATATATCTTGAATTTAAGAGAACTTCATTCGAATTACCTACTTTATTTCCTTATCTTTGTACAAATATTCGAATCGACTTTTTAATACCTCTTGAGGATTTAAATAAGTCGCAATCAGTTTCTGTAAAGCTCTTATTATATAACAAGAGAAAGGTAATACAAAGTGGCTCAGACGTGGTAAAGGAAATTAAAAGAGAAAACTTCCCGTAGCCAAAGATTCGCGTTCCGACTGAAACATTCATCTTACCTGAAACAAGAAAATAGCTACTGTTAGTTATTACATCTAGGTTGAAAACGTGAGTAATTTTACAGTTATTTATATTATACACACATAATAAATAACTTGTAAGTGTTTCTTTTTTCTTTTATTTGAGGAATTGAGGCAATGGAACTTCCCTCTTAATATTTATTATAACCTAACATTGAAATAAATATGTTTTTCTGATGTTATAGTAGACATAACAGGGTCTGGTAGAAAATGCCGATTAACATGTAGGCCGGCGTTTGTGAATGTCAATAAAGAATGAGTACCTAAATTGTATAATTAGGTACTTGGGACTGATACGAAAAACATTTTATACAGCGCTTTTTGTTTCGACACGAAACAGCATATTTACATCATGTATATGACTAATATTTTAAATTATTTATTTATGCTTTTTAATTTTCGATTACTGCCTATGTAATTATATGTAACATTACATTACAATACACTGTTACATTACATATGTGTTCCATGAGTAATTACGTGACTTTCTTTAAATATGAACTTTATTAATTAATTTGTCGTGACCTTAAACCTTTAATGGATCCATTAAATCGTGTACTCCTATAAGTAATATTTTCTTTTAAATATTCTTATACAAGCTTTAAAAAGATGCAGGAGAATATAAGCAGTTAAATTAGCAAACGAATATAGGCAGTGTTAACCTACAGGTTCAAAATTCGGCCTCTCACTCCGACGGTCTTGGGTTCAAATCGTGTTGCGGACCTTTTACAAAAACGTGCGTTTTAAGCTTAAATATCTCAATGAAGGAAATCATCGTCAGAAAACCTGCACATCTTAGAGTTTTCAACAAAAGTTCTGTAGGCGTGTGAAGACTGCCAACTCGTACTTGGCCAGCGTGGCAGACTAATGCCAGAGAGTTAATACCCTTTCTGATAGAAGACCCGTGACCAACAATAGAACGATAAAAATTTCGAAAGAAAAGCTAAAAAAATAGGCCTTATTAATTTGTAATAAATTCACCAGTAATAATATCACCAGTATCTGCCAGTGACAAAAAAAACTTTGACATAGGCGTAATATTACGTAAATATCACAAGACTTGTATAATATATCAATTGAATGTTCAACAAATTCGAGGTAGGTACAATTGAATAAGCTACATGTTTACTCTGAGCTTCTGCTAATTTAATAAGATCTACAATCACGCCTGGCCAAAGCTGTTTCAATTATCATTGTCATGAGAATAACAATCGCTTAAGGCGGAATGTGGAATAAGCGGTGTGAATTATAAATAAATACATTATTTACTGAATTTTGTATTTCAACGCAACGAAATTTTTTTTTTTAACAGAACTTGCTTAAGCATTTAGATGCCAGTCAGTGACCGATCCTGTATCATAACAATATTGTTGATGTTTTTTGGGAAACGAATTATACAACCAAATGTAATTATTGAAATCTTTTGTACCTACTTGTACAGACACGTACAAAAATATATTGTGTCGGTACCTGCTTGTACAGTCACGTACATAAGTGTTCAATTCTGTAATAACTAGACTATTCTTAACCTGCAGTAGCTTATTCCCGCGTTAAATTAGTTCATTAAGCGATCTAACCTCTCGCCTCGTAATGAGCTTGGGAAATTAAAATTGCCTGTGACGTAATAGAGTCAAGTAACCACATACTAGTAACTCGATCGCATAGCAACTTGTCTATTACAAGTCCGTACGGATTAAGATTTTCTTCTAAGTTCACTATCTTAGTTCATGGATTAGCGCAGCTTACGCGGTTTAGTTTATTAGGTGATATACTGATATGAAAAATCTGAGATTAACGTTTTCTGTTTATTTCCACACTGGAATGTAGTAAATGTTGATGTCACATAAATTTTGCAGGCGAGCCCTGCTTGCGTTGCAGTTTATTTATTTTGATATTTTCTACGTTCATACACAGTACTTACATAACAGATATATGTATGTACATAAATCTGCTGCGTTTATGACTTTACGTTATTATATCCAATACTGTTAACAATTAAACGAAATAGCACAAAGCAACGTTTTTAAACATCGACTTTATAAAACTAGAACGTATTTAAGATAATACAAATGCTTATCACAATATTAACAAGATTAAGGATTAAATTCAAACTCTGCCTTAACGAGGATTTTAGAAGCAAGAACCTTACTCGTGTTATGCGATGAATTATTATTAAAGTGATAAAAACGTAATAGATTAATTCACAATTCCTACACTTTCCCGCGCTTCATGTTCTAGTTTCTCAGACAACAGAGGGAAATGAGAAGAAAGGGCTGATTGACATGCACTACCACATTATACTCATTCATGTCTCTTATTTGCTCGTTTCCGAGCTAAAGCCACATTGCTTAACAAATACCTATGTACAGTAATAAAAACGTAAAAGGGTTGTTTCCTGTGATTTTTTCCACGGTTTTTACAGTGTAATGCACTTGAATTTTAAAAGTTGCGTAAAGTCAATGAAAATAATAGTTTTAAGCATCATATTTTTTCTTCCATATCTTTTTCGTTCATTAAGACGTAAGCTAAGATTTTATAAAAAAAAAACATGGGATCCTGTAGGGCATTCCTGGAATTTCTCGTTATGTACTTGCTTCATATATCACATAGATAAATAATAATTTATGAGTTGTAAACGAATACAGTTAAAATTTTTCAACAACGATATTTTTCAAACGAATTAATCGAGTTTGATAAAATTCGTGGCGTTCGACAAAGTTCTTAAGAGGTGATTAGTTGTTGAATGAAACTGTTCGAACCATTAAAACGTTATTTCTAAAAAAAATTTTTAATATTTTATTATTGAGATTTCTCAAAATCTACCGAAACGATCTCTAAAATTAACAGAACTTAATTAAGTAATGCTACCAACTGCGTTTCAATCAGTAAACCTTCATGCACTTACGTATACACGAAGTAACGCACGCACTCAGGCACGCCCGCGCACACACACAGGCATTCAGACACACATAATTGCGAAAATAGACAGAATCGTCATCCTAATACGGCAAAACGTAAAGCTACTTTAGAATTTCGGTAAATTTCGTATTACATTTAATCATTATATTTGAATCTAATTTATGTTTCTTGTAGTTTTGAAGTTTATGTACGAGCTCAGCAACATAAAAATATGGAAATTTATTAAAGAAAAGTTCTACTGTAATTCTGTCTCCTTTAGGCACGAAAGAAATTTTGTTCGTAAACATTTGCAAGATGACTAAACACTAATTTCGAAAATATGCCACTCAAGAGAGACATTTTAATTCAGACATGTTTGTTTTTCGTTTGCTTTTGTAAAAGTCATCGTTTCTAATCACATTAACTCACAATACCTTAGAATCCATGATGTAATGCGGATAACAACTTAAAGTGATTTGTTTCATAATCAACTTTTAAATACCCTACTTTCGACGATTGTTTTACAAGAAAAAGCTTTCTTTCAAGTTTAACAAGCTTCGCAAAAATGCAAGCAGAAATACCGCAACTGCTTAAATGCGGAGAAATCAAAAAACTAAATGGGATTTTCGTGTTACATTCCGAAAAAAGTTTATCTTCCTCATTCTCGTACAAGCGTAGATATTTCATGAGAGTTTCTGTAACTCCGTAATTATTGCCTGAGTCTCGTCAAGATTTACGAGTGAAAATGCATTAGAAGTATATTATTGTTATTATTATTCTGCTTGTAAAATGAACGGAGTTTGAATTTTAGTTCTGAATAGTTACACTTCTATAAACAAGTATTAACTTCCTCACATAAAGGTCTTATTGACTTGTTCAGGTCATAAATAGTCCTATTTGATTTTAATACCTTGTTTGTTCTGTTGAAGTTTTTAAAAGCTGTCAAATTTAAATATTCAAGAAATCAGTACCTACTTTATGTAAGACGAGTCATTTTATGTATGAATTTAACACGCGAATCAAACTTAACCTCGAATTAACAAAGTGTAGGACAGGAGAAAAGCTTTGTTTATACCTACTTTTGGAGTATAACCTTTGTAACTTGACATGGAATCACACTTTGTTCGCTATGTAGGAAAATTCTGTAAGATAACGATATTCGCTTGGGACAGCAATAATTTTTATGCTTTACCTACTTTCTTGCAAATATTTCGGCTGTTGACATTTTTCTCCATATTTATATCCGTTTTTCAATACACAGGCTATAAAAAAACCTCTGCACCTTTATTCCGACTCTTGTCAAGTTATTTTAGAGATATAAATGAAAAAACAACTTAGTAGAATGTGAAAAGATAACATCGAAGAAACTTATATAGTAGTTTGCTCATTTAGTTGAATGTGTGATATTGCCAAGCAGAGCAAAACCACTTAGACCATTCCATGAATGATATTTGTCACTAAATATAAAAAAAATATTATTAAAGTCTAACATTTCTTGCATAACTATGATGATTTTAAGGCAATGTGATGGATTTATTTTTTGTTGATATAGTAACATTATTTTATTGTAATAAGTATCTATTTTCAGTTCAATGTTTCACACGGCCCATATCATTCCAGACTATTAGTTTTAGTTAAATGATACATTTTAATAGTTTCGAAAATTATTTTTAAATTAAGCATCAACTGGGTTTTAGACACAGCCTTAACTTTTTTAACGTATGAAAATCACACGTATGAAAATCATGAAATCTTTGTAAAAACTTATCTATTAACAGCAAATGTATTGTGTGGTTTGGAACGGACAATATATCATCAAAAATTACATATGTAACATTATAAATTCTTTACAATATCCTTATACATATTTCGATCACTCCAGCCAACGCGTGCCTCACCGCAGCCTCGCCTGCGCACCGCAGTTATTCCCGCGATAATGCGGTATCGTGTTGGGGCACCGCGTGAAATACCGCGCGAGGCGCGATGGCGGCCCTACGCGCCAGTGGTCCGTGCAGCCAGGCGATGTGCGTGTGTTAGATACGAGTATCAACAGATTGTATACAAGTTCAACGCCATCAGTGGCGGTGTGTGGCACTCTGTGACAATCGCCCTATTGGCCAATTTATTATTATGTCAGCATTGGCCTAATTTTCTTCAAAACTATCATTTCGTGCTATACTGAACGTGTTGTTGGTGTAGTTTTTTAATTATGGATATCGATTCTTATTATATATTCAGTTTCCCTACACTAGTGTTCATTTTATTAAATTGCTAAGTCACATGTGGTTTTGAAATGTTTGGTAATTTTATTAAGGTTTTTGCCTGCCAACCCTTAGAAAACAAAAATGTCGATGTCTAGAAGTATCGCATTATGACATAAGCAGAAATGTTAGATGATGTCTGAACGATAGATGACTTGAACGTTTAATTGAAGGGACCAGTAAAGGGCCCAAGTTAACTCAGTCGTTACTGGTTTCGTAATAGATTTTAAGATTTAACCTTTCTCCATACACTTTGAACTATTATTGTCCTCTTGGTGAACATTTAGAATCGAATCAATAGACATTACTGGGATTGCCTTTGCCTCTTGCCTCTCAATGGCACTCTCGACATTTCTAGGTACTGCCTCACTGATTCTCTCGGTTTCTGAAATTAATCAATTTTCCTGTGTGAATGCACTCTAGGTTCCGTGTTCTCTGAATTTGAAGATAGTTCATGTGTGGTTGGTTGCCGTTTCACTACACTATTAAAAAATCTAAACTTAGTTAAAATGGCGTGTCTTGATAGGCTAATAAGAATGCTTTTTCATTTCTAAAATAAATATCTTTAGTGACTGAACTATTTACAAGGAAAAGAAAGGTGATAATTAAATTTTCTAAAATAAAACAACGAAATTCGCAAGAAGTAAAGAAAAGTTGTTTTTCTGCTGCTAATATAAGTAGCGACGCAGATAGGAAATAATTTTACGTCGCCTGCAAAATGCCTGAAGCGTTTTGTTTACAAAAAGGAAAAAAATATAAAATTATTTTCTTTTCCTTAAGGTTCGACGACTTTTATTTACTTATAGCGCACGGCTTTTCTAATATGGTTACGATCAACGAGACTTATTCGACTACCTGATTCACTTAAAATTAGTGTAAAATATCATAAATGAATAAAAAAAATATTTTTAGACCAATTTGAAGTTCCCCGTACGCAGCTTAACAGTTTTTTGAATTTAACAGTTTTTTACTATTAAATAAAACCTGTATAATACCGATATTTTTAATTTTTCTCAGCTGAAATTTAAATGTTTCATTATTTAATTTAAGCATTTGCAAAATATGTATGTGAGGAAGCTATAATAATTATGTTTGTGTTTTTTTACTTAAATTTTCCAACGCCTATATTTATAAAGAGAACTTACGAAAATTGTGACCAGCTAACTTACCACCTACTGATTTGTTTATGATAAGCAGTTCAATATAAGATAAGCAATTATATATTTTAAAAACTGAGATAACATTAAAATGTATCGAAAGATTAAAGCTTTGACTCTAATTTAATTATAACGTCATGAGAAAAATTCGTCCTAAGGAAATACGAAACGACTGAAGCGGGAGGTGTGCGATTAATTTGGCAAAATTAATTTCGGGTTTTACGGGGGCATCTACCATATTTAATATCTTCATAAAACCTTAAAAATAAATAAAGAAAGAATTTTTACGCCACGCAGAGAAAATATTTCAACGTGTGATACGTACACGGTATTACGCTACATTTTTTATCCTGTCACCATGGTATTGTCGCGTATATCGGGGCGTACATTGGGTTTCATTTTTAATAATGTATCACATATGTATATTCTATGTAAAATGTAGATAAAATATGTAAACCCAGAGATAATGGCAGTAAATACCTTCTACTCGTTAGACGTTATCACTATTAACGACTATTGACATATACGCTGGTTCACGTAGTTTGTAGTTTTGGGCACTGAGCCGTGAGTCATTCCTGACGCAGAGGAAATATTTGTATGATGAGCATATTATTATGTAAGTATTACTTTTTTCCATGTTCGGGAGCAAAAAAGGACTAATATATTTCCTTCATCATTCATCATTATTAGCAGCCTACTCCCGTCTACTGCTGGACATAGGCCTTTCAAATAGCACGACACTGAGCTCGATCTTCAGCTCTTCGCATCCAACTACTGTCAGCTACTTTGCGTATATCGTCACTCCACCTAGCTGGAGGGCATCCTACGCTATGCCAAGTCGTGGTCTCCACTCTAGAACACGTCTGCTCCAGCGGTTCGATAACCGATGTTCTACGACAGATGTGACCAGCCCACTGCCAATTCAGTTTGCCAATCCTTTGGGCTATGTCGATAATATTTCCTTATGTGTCACTATGGCATATGCCATGCCACGTATAGTTTGGGCACAGATGGCCGTATTCGTTTATTTATAATACTTTGAGTATATTGTTAAGTAGGAACTATGGAGATAAAGTATTTAGTATACGGAAATTTAAACAATAACTCCTGTGAGCGCAACTGTTGTTCTGCAAACTTCATTGTTCTCAACAACAGTTATTTTTTGTTCTGCAATATTTTTAAAGTTTAATTAAATTAGTTCAGCTCGAAATAGAATATACTTGTCGAGTAAAGGTTAAGGTTAAGGTTAGGTAAGTTAGCCTTGCGATGTACCATTTAATTTATATTCTTAATATGATTTAAACTACGTCTATATAGTATGCTTCAATTATCGATGTTTATTAAAGAGAAGTTGAGTGTTTTCTATGAACATCAGGAGATTATTAATTCTATCTGTTATTATCTATAGGTATCGCTGAAACTGGCTGATTATACAGCCAGTTTCAGATAATGCTGGACGCGACAAGCCGAGGACAAGGCGCGATGGCGCTCGTAGGGGAGGCCTATGTCCAGCAGTGGACTGAGATAAGCTGATGATGATATAATGTCTTATTTTTTATTACAAATGTTCCAACTTATTTATTCGTACGCGTATTATTACGTCGTATTTTCTCATTTACCTGAGGTTCTCGATTAAGGTTGCCAAGTTCGATTTTTACTTAGATTGCTAATAGAAAACTAAAAAAACCGTAAACGTAACGTCACACCTGTAATCCCCGTAGGGGTTATCAGAGTAGTACAGTACACTCCCACGTTTCATCAGTCACGTTTAAGACCCATAGGTTAATAGGGTAAAAGGTGGTGAGCCTGCTGCCTAGAAATTAAATGCTATAGAAATTCTAGATTAGAAAAATCCAATATGACCCGATCCGGGATTTGAACCCAGGTCCTCCCGATCGGCAGTTGCGCTTGCAACCAGTCGATCAAAGAGGCAGTCATCTGGAAAATCTGACAATTTCTAAAAAGGACGATTACTAAAATCAGTTTAAATAAAACTTATTTGCAACAAGGAAGTCATAACTTTTGATATTGAAGAGTTGCTGCGTGTGACTGATAAATTTCAATTCAATTTTGTCAGTAATAATTAAGCCTCAAAGTCATTGACAGATTACAACAACGCCCAAACACTTCTAACCGAAAACTCAGTCTAGTTAATTAAGCTTTGAGAGTTTGGTAATTAATTGAATTTTAAATAATTATATAAGAATATTTTAGACTACTGTTGATGGAAGCAGAACCGACGGCACAAACTTGTGATGATCGTACCCGGTGGATATGGCTTACTCGTGTGGGAAATAAACGTGACAATATATACATACATAATTATACATTTGTATATGTAGGTACTGTAGACATGTCTTACATCAGTCAGAGGAGAAATGTCTTTCAATTCTATGGTTCAATTATTATTCGAGTCGCGGTAGCTAGCTATTAGAATAACAAAATTGTAATACAACACGACCACTAAATAAACGGCCCGATAATGATAGAATTTCAATCAGCCTCACGGCGAAGAATACTCTGAAATCAATATGAATCGTGGTGTTTGGTTACACGTAGCTTAAAAATGTAATTAATGAACTGATCAAAGGCAAACATCGTAATATAGGTGCGGTTTACAATATTGAATACGGATGACGATTGATCTATTACTCTGAGAAGATATTGTAATGACAAAGTGGAATAATGTTATTATACTCATATATCATCATCATCATCATCATCATCACCGTATCTCAGTCCACTGCTGGACATAATCTTCCCCCAAAAGGGGGTTTATACCCGTAATCTCCACATTGGGCATGCGGGTCGGAGATCGAAGGGCACAGCTTTTCGCAACGCCGACGCTGCTGCCCGTCGGCGGCCAGGGCATTTAGCCGTGCCCGTTTAGGCTGCGCTATACCGCAATCAGCCGGTCGCCAGAGCCTCGTCTGTTATAGCATGGTGCACCACGTGCAGGTGAGGTTGACTTGGGCTCCTAAAATGGTGGTTGGCACCCCTTACACCCTCTCGTATAAATGTAGGTACTCGTATATATGTCAAAATGGAAATACGATGAAAACATCAAAGGACTTTCTTTTATTTATGTATTTGTTTCATTTCCAATGTAATAGGTACTATTTTAGTCGATTGTATTAAAAACCAAGTCGTACTTTGAATTTTTATCTTATTTATGGAATAACATGAAATAAATGTCAGATAAAATAAATAAGGAAGTAAAAGCGGCCTGAGTCCAGCCATTGCTAGCACAAGCACAATACACGTTTTTCTCTATAGTTGACATCAGATTCTCAGAATCTACTGCTGATAAAAATATAGTAGGCATTAAGCTTCCTTATATTAGATTTATTTGCGTATCAATAATATTAAAAACTTTTTTCAGCTAAGGAGGACATCAAAAACCAATTTACTACCAAACTGCGTGAATATATTAATTATTTAATGAATTATAGAGCGAATTTAAAAAATATGAACGACCGTTTCATACATCAACGCCGTAGCAATTTATTAGCGAGCACTAGAGAATATTTAGCCTTCGATCAACAATGTTAGTGATGCAAAAGCCAATCAATATTTTGAAATAATGTTAAAATCATTGGAACTTTTGCTAAAATTTAAATTAAATTATTGTTGAACCAGGAATATTCAGTCTTGGTGAAATTCTCAGATATAGATTTAGCTGAATCATGTCAATTTTATTATTGAATAATTCCAATGAAGAAAGAAATAAATTTATATCGCTTGGTCGAGTCGATCAAGATTCTTTGAAACAAATTGTTACAGATAAACAATGAAACATCATTTTGTTAGAAAAATATTGCAACGAAACGTCACACCTGTACCTAATCATTGAAGGGATAGGCAAAAGAGTTTGGTACATTCCAGTTTCGCCAGTTATGTTTACATTCCACCGTGGAATAGTTGGTGTAGGCTCAGGTGTAGGTGTTGGTGCGGTCGTATACAATAGCACAAATCTAGACTTTGAAACACTACTAGAAATTTCAACTAGAAAATCTAAGACAAATCGAATAGTACCCGACCCGGGAATCGAACCCAGGAGCTCTTCATTTGCAGTCACGCTTGCAACCACTTGACCAACGATACAGGAAATATTACAAAAGCTCAATTTAGGTAAAACGAGTATTTTCGATACGATATTTTAACAATCTCAGATTTGTATATAATCTTCCAATCATGAGTGTACATTAAAGCAGGGAAATCGTGTCAAGTACCGCCTAATGAGAAGTACAAACACTCGTTAAAACACACTCATCCTTAAAGCTACATACATATGTACATGTGTAGGTATTTTAAGAATAACAATACAGCTACATACTCCTCGAGCTTTCGGAGTGCGCGGAAATAATTCAAATAAATCTCTTTCAAAACATAACATTATTATATTACTAAATTATAATTTATGCGTAACTTTTTTATACTCTTCAGCAAAAGTTTAAGGATAAATGATTTATATCAGTCAATCGTACTGCTGTGATCAGAAAATAATATGTATTTACAAAATACCCATTATAAACGGCGCCGTTAAATTGAGCCCGGGTTATTGCGAAATGTTAGCGAGTGTATGACGAATAAAGACGAGCATTAAAACGGTTAAAGCTTAAAAGGATCCCTAAAAAGCGTTATTGTCACGTCTGTCATCACATTAAGAGAAAACTTAATAAAAAGTTATAGTCCATAAAACCGTCACACGCCATCAAATCAGGTCGAATGATCTGGGATCTGTCAAGTGGGACGGAGATACAAATCAATAAATTGTACATCTAACAAAAGAGGCCATAATATAATGTTCATTTAATATCCGCGGTAGTAAACTACTGATAGCGACAGTTTAGGATTATATGACGCGAACAACATGTTGACCGATATTCCACATTGTTAAACTCGCAATTTAGGGACCCACGAATTAACCTTGGGAATACCTACGTGGAAGATTGTTTTCTTCACGTGATTGGCTACAAATAATAACTTACTTCTAGATTAATCGAAAATAAAAAAAATGTGACATATTTTTGTCCTGTTACAGTTGGAAACATTTTTCTGAATTCAAATTCAAACGGAAATAGTTGTAGCAGCTGCGGATTCCGCGAATTCGATCTCGATGTTTCACAAGTATTTTGTATTCATAGTTTGCTTTGAGTAGATACAAGTTCGTTTAAATTTAAAAAAAAGTGTGCCATTTGAAAATTTTAATTCCCTTATTCGTTTTTGTTATTGTTATTCCGTATTTAAGCTATCGATTTGGCTTGGATATAATAAACAGTGATAGTCTAGTGGTTTAGATTTAAGCCTCCACCTCGGGGAGTCCTGGGTTGAAATCTTGCCGCATAACTCTTTATTTACACAATTATGTACGTTTTAAGGTTACATATTACTTGATGTTATGGTAAAGAAAAACCCCCGGGTGACTTGCACATTTTGGTCTTCCAAAATGTTCTTCGGGGCCTACGAAGTTTTAACCCACCTCATTTTGATATGAGTCCTGTGTTTCGCTGCTCAAAGTTAAAAGGATTGAATTTAATGATGATATTTAGGTTAATTTAAACTCTGTTTATGTCTTTCCCAAACTTTGTGTACTGTAATATTTGTGAGACTTACATACTCCGTGTTATGCACATTAATTTGTAGATGTACAGGTAAACTACATTTTAATGTACATACTACTACGTTCTACTTATCACTTAATTAACAGGCACATTGGCTATAGTATTCATATAATTATATGTATGTAATGATCTGCGGTGATCATTTCGCAAATATGTATACTGTTTGTGTTCACTTAATTAAGGCAATCTGACCGCATTTAATTTTCATAATGATTCATGTAGGTACATACGTACACACTTTTGGTCTATACCGCTACGCTTGTTTTCCTAATACGCAGCTCTATACTATGTACGTGATTTATTACTTCCGTTTTTATTTCCATCTTGTAATATTATGTAAATGCATGTATGTACATATATATGTATGTGTTAAAGCTAAACGTTATGTAGTAAGCAAATAATTCGGTAACTTAGAGATATTGAATTAAAAATTAGGTTTGTGTGCAGGTCGCACACGGTAGCAGGAAAACTTCGAGAACACTCCATTTCGAAAGAATGAGATAAACATCACAGACATAATACCTAACTTATAAGGGAATTGCATAAAAATATTTTTGGGGCCAATACTTATTGGTATTTGATATTCTTCTATTATATAAAAATGAATGTTTGTATGTATGTTATCGATGAACTCAAAAACTACTGCACCGATTATTATGAAAAT
>DWDT01001641.1:0-15362 GCA_018245595.1 Microceris scylla | reverse complement strand
GTGTGTCATTGTATTGTTGTCATTCATACTTTCTATATTATTACGACAAAAATTAGAATTTATGGATTTTGTTTTGTTTAGCAACAGTTGTTATTGTCTACTTATTAATTTCTCTTCGTAGTCGTTTTTATGTTTATATAAAGCGGGTTGGAAACTTTAGATAGGTTATACATATGCTATTGTAATTATTTGAAAGCTTGTATTAAAACAAAAGAACATTGTGCTTTCTCTTCGCCTAGCATGTCTAAGTTATCTGCATGATCAGTGTTCTATAACCTGCTACCGCTGACGTATTCATCTGATCTGCCAGCGTACATAGATGCAAACTATGTATATTATAATACACACTAAATCTGATGTACATTTAGCCTCATAAACTACTAATCTAGACCACGATGTGGTGATTGTAAATAATCCCGGCGGACAGGTCCCCGGAGTCGATGGAACTTTTTGCGTAGGTACCGTAGCTCGACATATAGATTAATTAATACATTTTGGCGTGCGAACTTGTAGCGACATCAATATTGCGATACGGAAATATATGTACGCGTCGCCTCTAACTATTTACTAATCGACGGCACGTGCCCGTTGTTCTGCTTCATATAGCACACAATCGCCACGTGATACACGAGAATTTGATTTCATTACTTTTAATTGCCCCCACGAGTCCTTTCTTGTCGTTCTTGATACGTTCCTTACTCAATCAGTCTGTCGTTATATTTCAATATAAGATGACTATGTAAAGTGTGTTTTAATATGTGCTCAGTAATTGGATTGTAAGCGCCTTTTAGATAATTACAATGTTCGTAGTTTTCGCTGTAAGCTCAGATATACAAAATTAAAGAGAATGGTGCGTTCCTATACTTTGTCGTGAGCTTGCACAGCAGAACCATGCGCTTGTTCAAGATAAAACGGGCATTGTTTTTTTCTTATCTTCTAGATTAAATTAACCTTAGGTTATTAATTATACTTTATAAAGGAGTGAGCTTAATTAATAATGCTTAAATATGCAATCGTAATATTCTTCCGGTACACATAACGAGGCAGAGATAGACAGAGTATTCACGTCGTTTACAGACGCGTTTATATTATTAGGAATATATTGTAAAAATATCAGACGGTAGGCTGTTTAAATATGTATATACAGCTACCGTACGATGGTTGACCTTCAAAGTGTAAACTGCAAATAGCAACATTTTACATGGTTATAGAATCTCTTTTCCTTTGCTACGGAGTTGCTGTAGATAAATACATCATTTTGTAGTAATCAAAGATTAAAATATGTAGAAAATGCAATAGCGCCTGTTAGTAGGGATAATGTAGGCGGCCCAACGCAATTGTGTAGAATACGTGCCTTAATTGAATTGCCTCGGGCGTGGCGTGCTCGACCTAAAAAAGGTTACTCGATATTTATGTCAAATTTACATAGATTACTTGATTTCTTTGAAGCTGTTCCATTGTACCAATTCAATCCGGTCATTTATAAAGAATTTGGCTTGCAATGATGATGATCATGTTTGTTATCGACTGTGTTACCATTTGACCAGTACACGCCGATTTCATTTTGAAAGAAAATTTTAATTAATATCCGTTTAAAGCTTAAGGTTTCGAGACTTATGGTTCATAATAACAATATTTGAATTGTTATATATGTAGTTCGGTGATTACCGGAAACATTAAGCTTTATACACCCAGTTCACGTACCTTCATGCTATTAATCATTTTTTTAACGCAAAATTACCGTGACACGAATTTGTCAAGCTATCTAAAACAATATTTCGTCCTGTCGTGACAGTTGGTATAATAAAAGGCGACAGAATTCGTTATTACAAAAAATCGTATAAAAAAGAGTCGGCAAAATGAACCACTCTAGCAAACGACAACAGATAGCATTTTCGTAATGAAACTTGTCTGGACATTCCAATATGAAAAATATAATAAAAGGACCTAAAAGCGCTTACCTCAACTTTGACAATGAACTGTCTATTTTGACAGTGTATTGTTTATTTAGACAATGGGATATCTACTTAGACAGTGGATTAGACAATCCACTCCATCATTTTGACAGTGGATTGTTTATTTACGAGTAGATAGTGGGTTGTCGAGTTAGATAATGGATTATCTATTTAGACAGTACATTGGCTATCTAGCCTGTGGATTGTCTATTTAGACAGTGGATTGTCAATTCAGACGGTGGATTGTCTATCTATACAATGGATTGTCTATTTAGACAGTTGATTGTCTATTAATTCATGGCGGATATCGCAGTATTCAAGCCGACCGCTTTATTTATCTATATCTTTATTGCGTGTTCGCTCTCGAGCGTTGCCGTGCACTATTTACTCTGAGATCGCATTTCTATCGCGTTCGACTTATTCTCGTCCATTATCTTATCCTAACTAACTTGCATTACAGCGGTCCAACTTTTCATTGCATTATTTATTTTTTTGTTTTTACTCGACGCTACCTCCTTAGCATGTTGCATCTGTTATGGATTCATTGACAATGTTGTATCACTTAGCATTCGTCGCCATTCTCGGCGTTCCAACGTTCTATTTTATTTTGTCACTAGATTTCCGCTCACGTTTTTATCTCTTTCGCGTGAGATTGTTGGCTGCTATTATTGAATTCTTTGATATTAAATGAGAATAAGTAGTAATAATTTGTTTTTGGACGATTTGTTGTTACGTAATATTTTTGAAGGATTGGACGGACGTGGAGTTCGCCAAGTGTTAAATAGTTAATGCAATCCATATATATTTTAACCAATCTGTATTAAATTTATTTGTCGTACCACAAGTATCCAATAAAGCGTTTCACTTGCTCCAACATAAATTGCATTGCTTTTCTGTGTTTACTTCTTCAAATTTAAAACAGCATATATTTTCGCATTTTGCCTTATATTTAGTTAAACATAAAATACAGATATTTTATTAGACCGCCCACACGTTTTTACTTTCTACAATATTTGTAACTTCACATTCACCTTTCATAGTCGTGACTCGTGTCCGTAAACATATCCGCCGATGGCGCAATTAACGCCGCATCGTCAGCCTTCAATATTCTGCTAACCACATTTTGTGAGCGACCACGAAAGGTCACATCACAAACACTTTCTTTTTCGCGTTAAATCGAAAGTGTAAAATTCACATTTAGCGAGAAACATAGCGAGAGTTAAACGTTCTGAAAATTGACTAGTGGTAGTGCCTTATATTCGTACATACATACTCGTATGTATGTATTTACTTCTTTGTATAATTTTTCTTTCCTTTTTTTTCGATTCAAGTACTATCTACTAATGTTTTAAAATTTTTCAAAAATAATATTTTTTTACATAAAGTAAGTATCACAGAACAAAATAATAAAACCACGTGTTCATTTTCGGTCCCGGTATTTTCACGTTTCTCAACATGAATTAATAGGACAGATTCTTGGAACGCGAACACGTGTTACGCCTCGACGGGAGAGAAAACATCTGTCGAGAGAACTGTTAACTCTTTTCTATTCGGGGAAGAGAAAATTGGGAAAGCTTCGCGAGTAACTTTAGTTGTTCAAACGTATACAATGGTTTTGTCGCGAGTTCACCTAATATTGGAGCGCGTTAAAAAAGTACATATGTATGTATGTAGAATAGGAATAAAAGATTGTACTGAACATCCCGCCGTGAACATTATATATGTACACGAGCATATTGATTGTGTGGGTGGGTAGCGGTCGTGTTGCGGGAAAGTCCAACGAAGCGTGCGAAGGTCGGATCATTTACCCTGTAATGTGATATCGAATGTGTTACATAACACAGCGCACAGTTTAGATAACGGAGATTCGTACTCTAGCCTGTTAACATTTCGGTTTATATTTGATTGCATCCATTATACAAGATTACCCGCTCGCCGTACACATGACGGTGATTTTATCTATATCGCATTGGATAATGTATGTGTAATAATGAAAGCTTTTCGTAATATCGACAGAGCGGATATGCCACTTCGTCACTTTATCGTCGTACTAGAACCTACTTACTGGTCGGGCTGATCCGTGCGCGGTGAGTGTCCGTGGGCGGGAGCTGGTCGATAGGGAATTAAAGGTATTCGCTTATATTATAATAATGTTCCAAACGCTGTGCTGACGTTCCAATGTCTAAGACCAATTAGTGAACTATCTCGTTCATGTTATATATCGCTACTCAATAGGGGATGTTTCTGTTCGACTTTCAATTATTGTTAGTTAGTTTGTTGGTGTCGGTTGTTAGTTGTCAAGTTAGATTTTCGTTGGTCGTAACATGTAATATGTTGCTACAAAGTAGCTATGAATAGATTATTATGCGAGCCGACTCTATCGCGGCGAATATCAAATGTCTAAACACAAAGTAAAGTAGATTTTTTGTAAGTTTTCTCGTCTCGCAGCCGTTTTTATTAGCCATAACCAAGAAGGTTACAATTTTATCAAAAACGAAAACTACTTGTTACGGAAGAGTGCAGTGCACTAAAAATACATATCATGTATTTATATAAAAATGTTATTCCATTTGCAGATGCACGTACTGAAAACTTTTATCAGTTTTTGGCATCAGTAGTTGGAAATGCTACTGGTATAATTCGACTTTAATGGTTCTGATATTTTTATTTATTTACGTATAATATAATTTTAACTATGGGAGAGTTTTGTAACGTAAAATCTTGCGTTTCGAGTTCGACTGTGCGGGCACTGTACTTATTTGTTCATGTTCATTCTTATGTCATTATACGAACTGTATAATACCCGGATATTAGGGTTTATTTTGCCTGATATTATTAAGGAGTATAATATGCGTTTGTTACGAAATTTTTATACCACGTTATCTACCGATTTAACTCCATTGACTGCACGACCACATACCAAATGGTTCGTGTGCCTGCTCTAATTCTACAAAACTTAATATTTGCAATAATAATATCTTTGGATTTTATAACCATAATAATTTATTACACTATAGAGTTGCATATTATGCTAAGAATGTCTGTTGCCACATGGATATAATACCATTATCTCATTCATACGTTCATTGAGATATCATATTTCTTCAATAATATTCCGAAGCCCACACTGGTTGGTTCACTTTGTTCATTCCCACACGTTCTGTAAACACGTTCCTCTTAATATAATAGTATAATGTATTCGTCAGTATATTAGTTTGGAATTGTGTACTGAGTATTTTAGACATCGCACAGACCGCTTCCAGAGACGGCCATATCGGTAGCATCGTAAACGTCACAGGGGCGGTGGCACCACCCCTTGATATATATTTCGACTCGGGCGTTTTTAGGTAATGAGTGCGAGATGGCGTCCAACAGACTTGTTGTTACGAAGCATTAAAATCTGTTTGTCCGTAGAAAAGTTAATGCGTTGGCAAGCGCCTTCGTCGCTGGTATAGTTAGGCGCCGTCAAGGCGTTCGTGCTTTCTGAATATTGCCCTCCCCCCTCCCCACCTACCCTCTTCCTCTTATTTATACGTAGTTGTTATTGGCATTTTTTAACCTATTTTTATTCCTGGCACATTGTATGCTTAATATTTACATCCACTTACACCATTATCACCAATTATGTAAATTGGTAGGTACTAAGTTGAAAATTTATTTCAATTATTCTAGCCTCTGGCTCTCCAACAGTAATTGAATGAGTGTACATAATAATTGTACGCGCTCGTCCAGTGGAGAGGCGGGGGAGCGCAAAAATATGATTAAAACAAATACAACATTATCCGTCGGGCGTGTTACGGGTGAGAGGGCTGTAAAAATGTCTCCCGAGAGGAACGACTTTGCATAAGTAGATATGTGCAGAAATTTATTACTATGGATAATTTAGACGTAATTCTAAACCGCACGACGAAAGCGGAAATACGTCTCGGTTCTTATTTCAACATCTCGATAATGTGCTTGTTTTCTTAGAATTGTGGATGCAATAAAATTTTATTCGCATCCACCTCTTATCGACTGGACAACAAGAAGCTAATAACAAATTCAGTGGAAGTGTTCCGCGAATAAAGAGCTTTGACTCGGAGCCGGTAGCGGCGACTGATCGACCTCGCTCCCAAACTAGATTCAATGCTCGCAGTATTCGCGGCGTAGAAACAAACTCCGCGCTATGAGCGCTCGTACCGAATAATGCCCACCCTTGCTTCCACACACTGTAATTTATGACTTAACAGCGCAAATATCTATTTTCGCCGCGTTCGGTTACGAGAGCGCTCTGTACCAACATGCGTCCGAGATTCTTTTTTATTAGCCGTGTGTCTATGTGTACGTGACTTATTTATGGCTAGTCGTAATAACAATGAACTATGTCGAGGCCGGCGTTCACTGGCTTCACTGCACACCATAATTTATACCGCTTTCCTTCCACAAACGCCGTCGTAAGGATCATTTTTGTATGGCAGTGTTTTCGGGGCGTTTCGGGAAGATTATTGCGTTTCAATATTGGCGACCTCCGTTGTACTAACTGGAAGTTGTTTGCCAATTCTTTAAAATGGTTCACGTTAGTGGATTATGTTTCGTTTGACGTCTAGAGATGTGTGGCATACGGACCGACCTCGCGCTTGTTGCAGTGACACCATCAAGGCACTATTGAACAGTAACTTAAAAAACTGATTTAATTTAAAACGTTTTATGTCATAGAGTAATGGGTTATCTAATAACTCGTTACGTACTATATCTACACTTATTGAACCTCATTATATTAATAGAAATTATGTATTATTATAAATAAACCGAGAGTAAAACTGGTTCAAAAAAACTCCGCGCTCCATTCAGTATAACGTGAACTGTCACAGTAGGTGTGACTGTGACACAAAAATGAGCTAACTAGAGCTACTCACGTAGGGCACTGTCAGCCTTTTTTTATAGTATAGGGGGCAAACGAGCAAAAGTCAAACGTCACGCCTTATAATGGTAAACAAAGTCATTGTGAAGAAACCTGCATTCCCGTTGTGTTTAATGTTCTCGAAAAGCTATGCAGCCTGCTAGCACAAGTTTGCCCAGCTTGGCGTAATATTCTTATACTGATAGGAGATCCGATCAATAAGATGATACTCATAAATAGCAGAACAAATAGCAGTCATGTAGCAGAACCCACAAATCATTCCACGATCTCGCATTAATTAATATAATTTTATAGATTATGTTTGTGTCCTGATGATGATGTTGATGATGTTAATCTTCTCGTGCTTTAGATTGTATTGATCGATTCATTTATCAAACACTATGTCGGAAATTTCTTACTTAAACTTTTTAAAGTTCTATAATTAACCGGAAATCCAAAATTTATTTTATGTGAAAAGGAAACGCATCTAGACTAGACCACACTATGTAGGCAATATTTTTGTATAAATAACTATTCTAAGCTAAGCTCGGCGCCATAATATTTTGTCGTTTCCTTTGACTATATTTTTATAACAAATTATTACAATATGTTTATAGCAATATTTACATAAATAACATACAAGTTTTTATACATAAGTAAGTATTTGCGGCGAGACTTGTTAATTTGTATTTATATACATACATACATACAGATGATTATGTTAATATTTATGTCTGAATGTTGTGCGTATATTTAGTCGTGTTCATTTCCTGTTTTGAAGACCTCTTATCACTGATTTACCGTTTCACATACTTCCCGCAACAGATGTTGCATTAATTGCCTTTATTTCTCTATATTACTGACGTACGTATCTATAGGTGTGTAACCCGTGTAGCGTTTCAATTAAAAACTCATTATTTACATGCGTGCAACATTCCTCTGTCTAACTCGTCGAGGAATACAGGCGTGAACATAAAAGAAAACGGCAGTAGTGTTGATGATGTTTTAAGCTGTTTTAAGCTGTGTCAAATCGCTGTTATCATATCTGTACCTGTGAATACGGAAAAGAATTATGAGCTGTTACAATAGATATAGGAATAATACTGATCTAGTGGCGAAGAGCGAAGGTCGCGCAACGGATCTCACATAAACGTAAACATTTACGTAACGTAAACGTAAACATTTGCACGTTATTAGAGCGGTAGAAGACGGGCGGCGAGGACGAGCTGGGGTCGCGTGACTCCGCACCACGTACTCTGCTGGGGTTGGACCGGAGATATCTCCGCTCGGCGACGCGCGTAGCTGCCGTGCCATGTGCAGTCGTACACCCTAAAGCGGTAGGCAGGTACACACTCAAGACGGTGATAAAATTACAGCTAAATTGAACAAATTAATGCCTGTACATATTTAGTCAGATTTATCCGTGATAAAGATGTGAGAGGAGTTTTGCGAGATTTAGAAGACTTTATTGTGTTTATTGAAGTTGATATGTGTTTGTGTGAGTTTTAATAAGTACCTAACCATTTATTTAAGTTCGTTACTTTAGAGATTTCTAGATTACTACGATATACATATTATGTATTCAGCCTACGTTCAATATCTACATTTTACGTGAATCCTACGTATGCAAATATTTGCATCACGACTTATAAATGCTATCTTGTGTACACCCATGCAAGGAGGAAATTCGTGTGCCGGTACGGTATATAGACATGAGTGGATTGTCTGTCGGTGTGTGGAGTCATGAACCTCATTTGTGTTGTTGTTTGTTATCTTAATTGTATTGGTCGTTAGTTGCGCGCGCCGTGAATATTGCGTTTGCTCTGTTTTCAGATACTATCGTCATGATATTGTTATATTTATCTTGTGCTTTTGTTGTTCAGTGAAATCGTCTCGTTGGTCGAGTGGTTGTAAGCGCGACTGCTGATCGAGAGCTCCTCGGTTCGATTCCTGGGACGGGTGGTATTTGGTTTTTCTGACTTGAAGCTACCAGTAGTGGTCGGAGTCTGGATCTGTGTCTGGTGTATGATAATAAGCTCACTCTCTATTGCATGGAGCAACGTAAACGTAACTGGTGAAAAATTGGAGTATTCTACATTGCCCTATCTACCCCTTCGGGGATTACAGGCATGATATTACGGTTTTTTTATGTCGTTTAGTTTAAATGCTTTTGTTTATATTAGGCTGATAAGCAATCATGGTGTTATATGGTTTCCGCCCTCTATTTCCTTTCTGTAGACTATCTAATTTTAAATAAAGCTCTTTTTTAAGATTAGTCATAACGTTTAATATAAGTGTACACGTTCATATGGAAAAATTATTGTTCTCTGGTAAAACTACTTAAATGGGTATCATCAAAAAGTCGATATCAAATTACTTTATAATAGATATTGTATAATATTGCAATAATCTTGAGTTATATCTAGTAGTTCGTTTACATTGTTCATCCATAATGTCAAGGGTAGCTTATAATTTACATCTTTTTTGCGTCATTAACCTTTAAATGCAGTAACAGCCTAGTGGTTTAACGTTTGGCAGTCCATATTTGGGTGTACGGAGTTTGCTATTTTGGAATTAAAAATTACTTCCTGTACAAGTAAGCAAAACATCCTGAAAATATAGGTACCATGGAATTCTTCATTATATTTTCCATTCATACTATTTTCACAAGGCCGACGTAGCAACATACAGTCCTTCATATTATTAGAATAAACCAGAGACCAACACAGTAACAATAAACAAATAGATAACCAATTAATATAAATAAAGGCAATACACGTTTATCATTCGATGTACGATTATTGTCTACTTGCAACACAAATATCCTCTCCGTCGAACGCAAAAGACGTTCCATTAGAGTTGCTACATGCGCGTACAAATTATAACCATTTCACCCGCAGGAAATTATTTTACATCTAAAGCAACCATATTTCTATATGCCAAAACTGGTCGCAAGCTGTTAATTAACCGTAGAAAGCTAATTTGTTTCCATTATTAAAACGATAAACAACTCCGTTACGACTCTCCAACAGAACGGGCGCGTGTAAGTATAGTCGCGCGCAAAAAGTGCTCATGTACTTTCATATGCAAATACGAATAAACGAAGAAACATCTGTACTCATTATGTTACCGTACGCTATCCGTACTGTTGTGGAGGCTAAAGTGTAGCGTGGTAAGGTTCACGTTGCGCCGTTGTCGTAACGAAATTCAATAAAACGTGAACGTCTGTTTGTTTTGGTACACGACGTGACCGTTTGTTAGCATTGTTGTACGGTTCGCACTTAAATCATGCGTGATCGGATGAAAGTACGATCGCGGGCGTTATCTCCGATCTTCCCACGAGCGACGGACAATGTTCGCTCCATTGTGTTCCGCCGTACGCCGCCGATACGCCTGACACAAAAATGTAACAAATCCAAACGAGGGGATCTAATGGATGCGATAAACTATACCGCATGCAATCTTTCACGAGTTTCTTCACAGCGAAATTCCTCTATGCGAATATTTGCGTCAATTATATTACTACCTAATATATACTTGGTCTTTATAGCTAGCTGCGTGCGCGGACGATATTTGAGTTTTTAGTTTTAAATACATTTTCGATTCGCCTGTACACTGCTTTCTTTAATACAATATTTAAATCGTCACAACGTTTAAACATCAATCAAATGAATATCCGAATAAACACGTTACAAATCGAACTTACTGTTGTATTAGTCACCTCCGTTTGAAACACTTCGCTGCGTGACAGTTTTGATGGATCGCATTTGTAACGTAACCCGCGAACAAATACTACAGGGAAGTGAAATGTAGGTTTTAAAGTTACGTAACGCCCTGTTCTAGAGTTCTCTCGGTGTTGCGTTTTGTTCTCGATAGTACTCGCTACGATGTTTCGTATTTTATGCACTAGGTGATATTCCGAGATTAAGCTTACCGAACACAATGGCGTTTGGAAGCTATGTCCGATTACCAGTATCTAATGGAATTTGAAGGAGCTATCTACGATCGCTAGTATCTCATGGAACTTGAATTTTCACCATAGAAATAGTTTGCATGTTTTTGTCGCTTTGAAGTTATAGCATTTTAAGATTTAGCTGTTTATCTTAGTTGTAAAAATAACATATGTAGTAGTTTTGTAGCACATGGTTTATTATCTACATGAATACTTTTCTTAGCCAAATTAATTTGTATGGTATATAATGTAAAATAAATAGATATTGTTAAATAACAAACAATAGTTAATATAGTCTCTCGTTGGTCGAGTGGTCTCAAGAAGTCCTAGGCAAAATTTTCGGGTCAGGTACTATCGGATTTTTTTAACTCCGAATTTCCAGTAATAGTTCGGAGTTTGGATTTGGGCTTTTTATATGGCAATAAGCTCAACTCTATTCCAAGGTAGGTGTTTAATATACATAGATCGTCGAACTGTACTACAATCCTATACCTGCCTTTTCGAGAATGCAGACAAACATAAAAAAACAATAGTTATTATTATACAATATATTAAACAATAAAAGTCTGACTGGCCGATATCGATCGTGGCCGGCTAACCGCCGCTAAACATTTTCAAATTACACGCCCTTAAACAACATTCGACTGAAATTAATTCGAAACGATAAATCGAAACAAAACCCCGCGTCGGAGGAGTGCAGCGCTCGAAAAAGGTACCGAAAAAAAGTTTAAATCAACGAGTATTACAATACTCGCCTCATTGAATTAATCAAGCGTCTCATAATACGCCCATCAAAATTCGACGGGCAATCCTTTGAATTCGTCGATGCGTGATGTAGTCCGTCAAGGGATCCTTTTTTTGCTTGCTCCCTTCCCAGCGTCATCTGAGGCATGGCATCGATTAAAATTCCACGTCACATTCGACCAGTCTTGTATACGACGTAATAATTTCTCCAAATTTAGTAACTGGTCGTTAGCCAGCGAAAATAATAATCAACCTGTGTATTGGCTTCCATCGGATGGAGTTCGATTACTGTCTTACGTTAACTTTTAATGACGATGTATAAATCATAACTATACATATAATAAGCCTTAAAATATTAATTCACTTTGGGTACTTACAATACTTCACTGGTAAATTTACTTTCTACAAGATACTTTGTTGTGTGTAATTAAAGCTCAAGCCGACTTGTTGAATACTTCCCATGCTGTAATAAAGATAACCAATTGATTTCTACATTGGTACACGTATATTTAAATTGGAATCGTAATGGACGAAAATTGAATGGCATATGACAAAATTACAGTACACACAACACTTGTACGAGATGACTGCAATTTTCATCACGTGACGGTTTCACAACATCCCATGCGCCTAGATACGCGCTCGGACGGAAGCGTGTAATAGACGCTTTGGGTTAATAACCGACAGGACACGCGGCCCGGAAGGCGCTGGACACAATGGGGTGGTGCTGTGTTCGCTTAATTAATTGTCGAACCCGCTTGTGTCATCGGCTAGGTACAACACTGTGTTATTCTGCTGCTATTCGTGTGTATCTAAACGTTGTTGTGTCTACGTACAACATTTAAATTAGTTTCTCTACGCTTTGATACGATAACATCGCGGGGCTCATCAAAATTGACTATGAAAACTTTGCTTTCTCGACTTTGTCTTAAATCTTAAATTTTTATCATAAATTCTACATTTTTAATTACCATGAATACTTTAAAGTAAGAACATTTATCAGGCATTAAATAATTTAAACATACCTTGTTAAGTGCAGTACATGTAACAAATTGCATGCGCTCCATCAAATATGCGTAATCACCGAAAATACGAATGCGCTCCGCACCGTTGAAGCTTTTATTTGTTAACTCCGCATGCTTTAGCGATAAACCCATCGAATTTTATTCTTACTAATGTATTCGAGTCCATTTACATTGTACCTACCTAACATTGAACAAACTATTTATAAATCTTTTCATATGAACACCGATAGAGAATTAATGGAAAATCTTTAAGTATGTCGTTATATTCCATTCCACACGTTAAGTACTTTGATTGCGTGAAGCATAAAGTGACATCGGCCAGCCCTGCTTCCCATTCGCCCTCAATGTGTGGTTGGCCGCCAGCAGCTATGGCGGCTCGATTCCCCTGTATTTGCGGCAATAAATTGCGCTCTTTTCAATCGCCCGGACGTGTTCCGAGCGCGTGCCTCCAATCACTGCCATCAAAGTATCGCTTGCAATTCCGATAAAACCCTGTGCTCGTACAGCGGTATCATCCAACACTCTGATCGCTTCCATAAATGTTCTTGGAAGCGCAGGGGAGTGTGCCCTGAATAGATCACTATCTCCTCTTTGATCCGACACCCAGCTTTGATAGATTTCCCAACCGCTCTGACCGCGAGGGCCAATTTTAAAGCGAAACTGTCTACCACCCACCGGATTTTGACTGATTGATTGCTAATGACTGTTGTTACACTGTTACACAATCCTTCCGGGCACGGTTTTCTGTCCTACATTATACATGACGGGCCCGCATCAGTACCATATTTCTGTTTTGCGGACAATAAACGGATGCGTTTCGCCTTCGGGTCCTAATGCATCACCGATACCGCTCGTACAAGATACTCGGTTCGAGACCACGTAATAAGCATTGATATGAAGTTGCCTAAAGGCATTTAAAATTATAATGACATCTAAAGAGTGCCCTATATATTGCTGTAAGTATTACAAGTGAACAATGTCGCTCGTGAAAATAAGCTAACATGTTTTGCCTCCAGGTATGATTGCTCATCTCATATCCCTGACAGACTGCTCACAACCATTTTTCTACGCAATTACTGAATGAAAATTGTTCCCCAATTGAATACTCAGTAGCTATATTCTCTTATGATAGACATTAAGACCTCGTTAATGATGTGCGCTAGATTTAATGTAATGGTTTTGATAATGCTTTTGATGATGCTTTTGATAATGTTTTTGATGAACATAAGTACCTGTGTTAAGTTACTGCCAATAAAAGTTTATGTTGGTACTTGTTGTAGTAATAATAGTCTGATGCCTTAGAATGCCATCTATCGCGAGAGAACATAATATTTTTCATGGCCTGCACAGTCTGCCATCGTGCACTTAGCACAACGTGGCAAACTTATGCCAACTTATTTCAAAAGACCACCCAGGACGAAAGTGTCCAACAGCGGAACAGTAAAAGGCTTGATGCTAATATAGGTTGCGCCGTAGTACTACTACATTTGGATTTCAATCGTTTTTTCGAATTATATATGAATGATTTAATGTCTACGGAACATCACGCCTGTAATCCCCGAAGGGGTAGGCAGAGGAGTGTAGTACACTCCCACGTTTCACCAGTTACGTTCAAGTCCCATGGAATAGGTGGTGAGCCTATTGCCATGCGTCGGGCACATATCCAGACTCCGAACCACTATTAGAAAATCTAAATTAGAAAATTTTGTAGTGTCCGACCCGGGAATCGTACCCGGGACCACCCGATCGGCAGTCGCACTTGCAACCAACACGACCAACGAGGCAGTCATCTATTTTCAATGTCCATTGATTTCGTTGAGAATTTCAATTTCTAAAATATATGTAGCAGATTTAATAAAAAGTTTATATTAACTTACCAAAATAGCTCGTTAAGATAATATAATATAGGCTTTTAAGGATTAAAATATTTGACAGTTGCTGCTCTCTGCCTCATCCGTAGGGCATTTGGTGTCGTGACGCAATAATGGTAATTATAAAAGCAGCTTATAATCTGAAAATGTAAGTCAAAGTTAATCAAGTACTACGTGGTTTAAGACCAATGTTTGATAAAATGTTTGTATATATTGGTTAATTTCAGTTTGTATAATTTCAATGTTACCAAAGAGATTGGATTTATTTATTTTGTTCTACAAAATATAACTTCTGCTTTTTAATTTACTTATAAAAATTATAACCATTTTAATATTTTCATGTGGAAATACTATTTTCGGGGAAGATCTATAATGGTACCGATAAATTGTGACATAGTCTGTCATGTCATGATCCAAGTAATATATCTTTGACCAATGCTCCCGAAAAGATCGTTTTTCTCACCTTCACAGCCCTTAATCAAGTCCTAGAAGTCTTGACATTAAAATGACAAAATTTAGGTTTTCGATTTATTTTATATAAGTTGACGGTGAGATGTATGAACAGTTCAAATAATTTCTAGTATTAAACTTCAACCTTGATAGTAAAATAGAAACAATTTCTGTTACATAAATAGACATTTCTTTGGAACAATCCTGAGATCATTTTAGTGTAAATAAATTTGTCTGGGAATCCGTTTTATTTTATTTCATTTTTACTTCAAATTATTTACTGAATACTATTATGACTTTTATAATAGAGAATAGAATTAATCCGTCTGTTTATACTATGTTTAGTACAATACTTATTTACTTACAACTAGTACCTATATATTCATATATACGTATAGAGCATTGTTACATTTATTAAATATAGTCTATGCGTCTATACATAGTAATTATATAAAAATGAATGTTTGTATGTATGTTATCGATTAT
>DWDT01001640.1:0-15362 GCA_018245595.1 Microceris scylla | reverse complement strand
ATAAACCTTCCTCTTGAATCACTCTATCTATTAAAAAAAACCACATCAAAATCCGTTGCGTAGTTTTAAAGATTTAAACAAACAAAGGGACATAGGGACAGAGAAAGCGACTTTGTTTTATACTATGTAGTGAATAGCAAACATCAAAGTTACGCCTATTTTTATCAACGTACACTATTTGTTCTATAGTTGCTATCTCCTAGTTCAAACGATTATGTTATCTAAGTAATGCAACAAAAACATGTATTCAGAGAACCACTTGTTGAAATTTTACCTACTGTAAAAGGACTCAGATGAACTCATGCACAAATACACATTGTTACAAAGATCATCTTTGCCAGGATTTTTCTGACAATACAAATATGTTTTGAAGCTGGATGCGAAAACCCAAAGACAGGGCGTGATCGCGCTCATTAGGAGAGGCCTATGTCTAGCATAGTGGATTGAAATAGGCTGATGACACGACAACTTTTTAAAATGTAAATTTAAATTTGATCTTATTGAGATCAAATTGAGAAGCAATGGCATCTTGTAACTTGTTAGCTGGCTGCCATCCATTAATATGGTAATACTTAAGATGACGAAAGTCAATCTCACCAGCGTTTGGATCCAGGATCACAACATCGCTTATCTCAAACAGCTTGAGCGGCAGAGGCATCTTCTTGTTGGCGGCCAGTGTCTTCAGCAGACCTGGAAGCAGTAGTGGCCGTGCCACCTGGAACTCCAAGGTCTTTGGGTTCGAAATGTGCGCAGCTGGCACATCCTCGATTTTGACGCCTAATTTCGTTGCTACATCGTCTCGCGAGCACTGGAACGGGATATAAAAAAATTATGGAGACAACATTAGTATTTGTCCCCATATTGTATTATACTATTAATAGATTTTTGCAACAAGATAAATAACTGGTACAAGGATAGCAGTTAGCTCGAAACGTAACTCATGTATACTAGGAAAGACAGTTGTGAAACAACTCAATTGAAATTGTAGTACCTATAGCAATATTCACGGACGAGGAAAATTTCATTTCATTCAAACAAAGTACTTCATAATCTTTTGTAATGGTACGCGTGGTCCTTCACATCTATTGATGGGCTGAGAAACTCTTGGCGGAATTTACTGACAATACATTGAATTATAAAACAAAACAATTCTTCGGTATTCAGAACTTATAATCAATGGACAGAAGTGCTTATTCGTAATTTGCCTGGTAAGAGTACTAAATAATTTGATCACATCAGATACTGAAAATACTTACAATATTGAGAGATTCGATGGAACGTGCAAAGAGAATATTAAATTATATGATCACTCCAAGATACTTTTTCTACATTCGTCACTCTTTTCATACAAGTATGAGAAAAACTACCAAAAACATTATAATAAAAAACTTAAAGCGTCGGTTTAACCAGGTGTCGCATAGTCGTATATTTATAAATCGCATATAGTCGCATGCTTATAAATTCCGTGTCAGAATTAGTGAAGAGGGAGAGAGAGGGAGAGCGTGAGTGAGTGGGAGTGAGTGGGTGATAGTGAGTGAGTGTGGGATGGTCTGACGGTCTGACCAGCGTGAAAGTGAGCGCCTCGGTGTAGCCGGCGTGCGCGCACTCGAGGCGCAGCTGCTCGGTGAGCTTGTTGCGCGGCTGCTGCGCGCCCGCCGTGGCCACGCGCGCCGCGCGCCGCTCGATACGGTTGTACCTGTAATTACGATTATCACAGATACTCGTATTTCATTATACTAATTAGTTATTATTTCTTTGTTGGAATACACGTGTTCTGGGGTGGAGACCACGCCTTCTTGGCAGGTGGAGTGATGACATACGCACGGTAGCCGGCAGCCACTGGATGCGAAAATCCTAAGATCGAACTCAGTGGCGAGTGGCATTGGTGGCATTGGCGAGGAATACGCCTCTCCTCTCGCCATCTGACTCCGCCTAGTGTTTACCGCTCTCGCTTTTACACGTAATGGAGACATGTCCAGTTAAATTCCGCGACTTATACAGTAGCATAAATATGATAAAAGGAGTATATAGTAACCTAGTCCTTTTATTTGGCACCACTAACAAAGATATAGTAGATAAGGAAGTGCAAGTAGCGACCCGTAGGCGATGGCGATGTCCTCGTACAGGTCGCAGGCGTGTATGACGTCGTGGCGCGTGGGCGGCACGCGCACGCGCACGGCCCCGCCCCCGCGCCCCGCGCGCCCCCCGCGGCCCCCGCACCGCGCCGGCAGGCACATGCGGGACAGCAGCTCCGCTATTCTATCACCGTCTTCACTGCAAAATATACTATAATATATTTTAGGAACATTTTAAGGCTACGGCAGTAATTCTACGTGTAATCAATTTATGCATTAAAATTGTATTTAATTAACCATATAATCACCAGAATCGATTGTAATCCACAATATTATCGCGCTCACTTTGCTTATATCATGAATATACCACAAAAATATATATCATGTAATTAAAATCTACTTATAAAAGGTTAACGTCAGGCACCCTTTTACGGCAAATAATAATTTACTATTTTATACAATTCCAACGATCAAAAACCTTGAAACTATGGTTTGAATATAGATAAATTTACCCACTTTGATACAACGTTATTATTATCTTAATTACGTATTATCTTATAACGTTTAACTGTGTACCCATGCATACATATAGACTTTTTCATAGTTTTCATGTTACCGTACTTTATGGGAGGACCCAAACCAAAGCTAAAGTTATACACCGAATCTCATAACACTCGATATGACTTACTCGATACCAATATAATTGTTTGCTTTATCCACACTTATGACTTCTTCCCGGTACTCCATCTTAGGGTACAGCTCATAAGTCCCATCCGGAGCGAACACCTTGACCTGATGCACTTCATATTTATTGCTGCAGTACTCGGAGAACATTGTCACTATCGTATCTAGGACTACTGTGGCCTACAAAACGAATAATATTGGTTTTATTGACTGTAGAACATTTCCTTTCTGTCTAATTTTGTTACATATAGATAACAAATGGCAATATTTTATTTAGTAAGAAGCGTTTAACGACAATTAATTAATAACAAATAATGAGAGATTTAGGTATTTGAGGATAATTACTTATAACATCAAAGTTTTAGCTACATTTAATATTCCTTTGAAATTAATTTAGGTTATAATTTCAAACTTTCTGAACTGTTTTCTGAAAGATAGTGTTTTTAAGATCTCTCTGGTCGCAAATGAACGATATGTTAAGTCTCCGTCGTAACCGCGCTAAAATCGACGGGACTTCATAAGATGGACCTCGTACAAGTCCGACACTAATCGAGCCATCACAAAATACATATGTGAGTTAAGCGGGTATACTTATATAATGGGGTGTAAGGGGTTCTGACCACGATCTCAGGAGCCCATGCCAACCTCACCTACACGTGGTGCACCGTGCTCTAACGACTTTATGAAAAAATAAGTGAAAATGTAGTTACATTAATGTGATAACCAAACCATTTATCTACTGTGTAATTTCCTTTTTAACTAATGTTACTCACTTTAGTTAAATCCGTTGCTGTACATTCAATAAACACGTTCTTTGTGTTCAGAGTAATTTTGGAATGGTCACCATTGATGATCGGTGGCATAGAGAGCACAACACCATTCTTGTCTTTAATCACCGGGTAGACCGGACTATCCCTGATGATACCTAAGTATTGCTTGAGTTGTGCATGACTCTGAAAGTAATAGTTAACAAAATTCAATTAGGTCTTTACAATTTAAATTAGGAACACATAGATAATTAAGCTAGAAATTATCTTACATCAGCTATTGTCTGCATAATTATAATGTTGATAATGTGCAAGATTTCAATTTGGTAAAGGACCAAAATAAAACAATCCCGCCTTAAAATCTATTTTCAATTTTTACTTTTACACATTACTCTGAAACAATCACTTAGGTTTTTTTATTCAAAGACTAAATTTGGCTGAAAAATGCTATACCTATATTTATTTTACTGGCATGTTTACATTGTGATTGTGTTAGTAAAATTGGCTGTCAAATGTGTAATAGACAAGGTAACAAAAAGTATAAAACAAGTGAGTAACATGATTTTTGGTAGAAAATTAAAGAAGTAGTGAATAGGCCATTATAAAATATTGTTGCTTTATAAAGGCTAATGCATACAAAAAATTCAGTCGCAATTTTATTTTCCATTAGCTGTGATTGTAGCTGCTCTATTAAATAATAGTAATAATAATTATCTAGCAATTTGTTTAAAGAAAAAGATGAATATATATCATACATATGTGTTGATTAAAAAATATATCAAGCATAAACGGTTTTGTTTTTTTTTAAATTCATTTTTTTATTCATTTAAAATGTATGAAAAGAATTTATATAAATAAAATACATATCAAATCTAACGTAAGATAAATTTAATAGCAGTGAGAATATTCCAGGCCATTGGAGAAATAAAAAAAAGTTTTTTCATCTTAATATGTATAAATTTCTTGTG
Organism: Microceris scylla; assembly: GCA_018245595.1. Classification (NCBI taxonomy): domain Eukaryota; kingdom Metazoa; phylum Arthropoda; class Insecta; order Lepidoptera; family Hesperiidae; genus Microceris; species Microceris scylla. The sequence goes on along the minus strand of DWDT01001640.1, from coordinate 10,868 downwards.
TGTGTGTGTGTCTGTATTATTGACCTCCGCCAGAACGGCTGGACCGATTGTAATGAAATTTTTTATGTGTTTCAAGATGGATTCAAGAATTGTGTAGATTTAAAATTGGATACGATAGAAAATGTTTTTTATGATTTAGATGTAATTTAATCTGTATATTTCTATGGGTTCCTGGACGGTTTGAAAACGCAAGTGGACCCGGTAGGTGGAGTTGCAGTCTGAGATATCCAATAATGATTACTGAACTGTAGATTCGTTAGAAGTAATTATATAATAGCAAAATTTAGAAAAATGTACATGTTAAGTGAAAATAACATATTGAATGTAACACTGCTGCGGCGGGCAGGACGACGTCTGCCGGGTCCGCTAGCATTTTATAAAATGATAACAAAAGCCAAATAATGATAGGCCATACCGAATAAAGTTGCATTAGTTCAGTTGCGCTCATTTCTTGCTGTTGGTTGAGAGCTTTGAATTTGATTTCGTTTGGTGATAATGCATCATATATAAATGGACCCTGTATGGTGTCCAGGTCATGTGTGCCGATGGCCACCAAAGTTCGCTTTCTACATATATTTTGATGTAACTTATCCTGAAAATTAAAAACTTATCATACACATGAGAAATATGCCTTTTTTAAATTATACATTCTATTTTGAGTTTTTTTTTGTGCTAGAATGTTTTGTTCAATTCAATCATTCAGTACTTAATATTAGAATCAAAAATATAATTGTTCCTATGGGTCAAGGATTTTTTTAGCAAACTAATAAATGTAAATAATTCAGTTTGTGTGTTAGAATACTAAAAAAACGGTAACACTACACCTTTAATCCCAGAAGGGGTAGGTATAGGAGTGTAGTACACTCCCACATTTCGCAAGTTATATTTAAATCCCCCCATGGAATAGGTGGTAAGCCTATTTATTGCTATACATCTGAACTAAATCCAAACCCTGACCTACTACTGGGAATTTCTAGGAGAAAATTTAACTTAGAAAAATCCAATAGTATCCGAACCAGGATTCAAACCCAGGACCTCTTGATCAGCACTCACATTTGCAACCATTCAACCAATGATAGAGCACATAATGAAGTTAAATAACATTATAGTACAATATTACTTGTAAATCTATGAAACTGTTATAGCTCTCTTTTGTGAATGTGATTCCTTTCAGCACAGCAGCCACTGCATAAGGTCTAATCTGTGCAGTGGTAGGAGTGAGATGCAGAGAATAGCGATCTTCACTCTTCATCAGCTTGTACTCTGGAGGATTTTTTCTGAAAATATCAATATGCACAATGTATACCCATTTAAATTTAAAGTATACAGGTCAACAATATACATATGTACATGTAATTTTATTGAGACAACAAAAACATTAAAAAAAATGCTTGTTGAAGTTTAATTATAAAATTAAAGATTAAAAAGATACCTAATTTGCAATATTTGCCTTGTGCTTAACATGACATATGTATAGGAATATTAACGAAAAACGTAAAAACGTAACACCACGCCTGTAATTCCCGAAGGGGTAAACAGAGGAATGTAGTAGATGCCCATGATTCACCAGCTATATTTACATCCTATGGAATATGTGGTAAGCCTCTTGCGATATACCGAGCACAAATCCAGACTCCGAGTCACTACTAGAAATTCTAAATTGGCGCTCGCAACCACTTGACCTAAAAGACACTAATTATGTCTGCATACTAACTGTGTAGACAATAAACTACATTAAACAAAACAGCAATACTCTGGTTACCTTCTTTGTAACTTTTAAACAAACTAAGACTCAGAATTTAAAAAAATCTAAAATACTTTAAAAGTTTACATCTTCAAACATAGGTGATAACGGGCAAGGGTTTTTAAGATTATTTCCATCAGTAGTTTTTGGTAAAATATTTGTTCAATACTAAAATTATCATAGGTAAGTTACAATTTTTACATACTTTCCTTGGAAGACCAGAATCCCATTAACAAGCCCTTCAAGACACAGTAAATCATAACGGTTAGCTGGAATATCAATCCTGTACAGTATATCTTCTGATAACCCTGTTCCAGCCTGTTCCCCTTGCTCCTTCATCAACATTTGTTTTTCTGTCGTCTGTAAAGAGCAGAAGATATAAATCATTATCATGTTATAATGCCAGATCCCTTATGTGATAGGCAGAGAGTACTGAGTGTCAAATATCTCCATCCTTACAGACTTACCAAGCATCTTCCATATTTATCATTCACTTCATACATGCAAGTAACAACAAAAAGAAAGGACAAAATAAACTATATTTGAAAATAAAAATTTAATATACCATAATTGGTGATACTTTTATAATTTTTAAACTATGATGAAACATGGGATTGTACTACACTCCTCTGCCTACCCCTTCAGGGATTACTGGCTTGTTGTTACGTGTGTTTAAACTACGATAATAAAGACCCTGTACTTTAATTTTTCATACTATTAAATATATTTATGATATTTTCATTCAAATATAGATAATGGACAAATATCTATACTTATATTAAAAATTAAGAGTTATATTAAATATCTACGGCAACAGGAATTATACATTGCTGTAATCTCCTTATAATTGTGGTTGGGGAACATTACATTTTAGTCTAGTTTTAATATAATATGCTTACTATGCAATAATTTTAATCAAGATCTGGGAATATTGCCTTTGACAGAATATAAGGTTTTGTCCATAGAGTGTTTTAATTTCTGAAGTATCATGAAATGTGGCTGTGTTCAATAGTAACTTTAACTGTTAACAGTTAATACAGTTTTATTAATTTAATTTCCAGTTCTTCTAATTAGTTTAGTTGTTGATTTGATGATTTAAATAATACTAAGTTACCATAACTAATTCATTTCATATACATCTAACAAACAGAAATAAACAGTTACTCACAATTTCGTCCAACTCCAATCCAAATTCAAAGCATAAATCCTGAAATTCATCATCACCTGTAACAGAGAAAAATGTATCATTAAATTGTTTTTACTTTGAATATTTTAAAAAAGGACATTAATATACATTTTAAATATATTTAAAATATACGGTTCAATTGAGATATTTTAACAATACATACTTTAATAAAATAATAAATAATAATAATTGACCAATTATAATTCTACTCTTGGAATATGGGTCTCCTCTCATATTGAGACGGAGAAGGTCATAGTCTGGCATGCTGGCCAAGTGAAGATTGGCAGGCTTCACACACCTTAGAAATTTTTTTTTTAAATTCTAAGGTATGTATGTATCCTCACGATGTTTTCCTTCACGTTAGCAAGTGATATTTAAATTTAAAACACACTTTTACGATTAACGATTAACGCATTTTTAACAATTGGAACCCGGCATCCCCGAAGTGAGGGGTTGAATTCTTAACCACTAGGCTATCAATGCTATATACTTTGATTTTCAAATGAATATATAGGTTTTTATAGATTACCATCAGTAGCAAGCTATTGAAGGGGCGTATAGGCAGCAATAGACGGAAGGTTGATGATGAGATTTTAATTTTCTCTCATAATGTGCATTATTTCCAGTAATATTAAAGCGTTCTTTGATAAGGTTATTATTTAATTTCAATCACAAGATACTAAAACATACAGAATTTTACTTACTGTACGTTTTGCCAAGTGCAGTGAAGAGTACGTCTCGTTTTACTGATATCGTCGGCATTCTACAGCAAAATTATATTCTATTTTAATATTGTAAATTGAAATAAACTTATATAGTACGAATTATAAATATGCCGATGCAACTAAAATTCAAATTATAGGTTATAATGAAGTGCAATGTAGGTACTCAATGTCAAGTCGTGTCAACAATCCAATGTCATCAAGTGTCAAATGGTAAATAGAACAATGTTGCCCATTTACCAGCAGAGAAAGTTGATGATCTGTTGTTGAATCGTAACCGTTCGGTTCCATTTTATGATCCATTTTCACTTTCACATATTGTGACATCAAAGTGTATTTTTAATTTAAATCTTAATTTATTGTAAAAATAATTTAATTATTGCACTCTTTATTAGTCATTATATTAATAGATAAGTGCGATATTTAATCAAACATAAGAATAAAAAATAATAATCCACCCATATAACATTCCACAGTTGGAATATAGGTCTCCTCTTATATTGAGAGGTTTACGGTCATAATCTGCCAGGCTGGCCAAGGGCAGGTTGGCAGACTTCACACACCTTAGAAAATATTTTTTTTTTTGTAAATTCTAAGTTGTGCAGGTTTCCTTTCATTTTTTCTTTCACCGATAACAAGTGATATTTAAATTTATAGCACACTTTTGTTATGAGGAGCGCGCCATAGATTTGAACCAAGCACCCCCAAAGTGAGAGGCTAAATTCCTAACCACTAGACTATCAGTGCTCATGATCAGTGACAATGATATGATCATATTTAAAATATAGGAATTTAGAAAATGATAGTACTATTAATTGCTCGAAGCAGGATTTTTTGTTGAACCTATTTACAGTCTATCATAGATTCTGAACGATCTTTGAACCTTGTGGAACTGCGTCTCTAACGCATGGAAAATATATTAAAGTGTATTTTAACTTTTCCGCGTGAAATAACTATTTTAGGTCTATTTTGTTATTATAGCTAATATACAACTAGTGATAGAAATAACTTAATTGTATTGACACTTTATTAATTTTCTTTGCTTAAAATTTACAACACAGCGTAATCGTTCCAATTTCTACGATCTGTTTTATTATATCAAGAATGTGTCTAATATACAATGTTTAATAAACCAGCAAAATTGTTAATTGGTACAAATTTAGCCAATCAACAAATTATCATGGTCATTGGCATTTATCATTTAAATTACTATTTAAAGTTCATGGTAGTGTTTGATTTTACACAAAATCATAGTTAATAATGACTGTGAAAGGAATAAATACTATTATCGTCTTAAAAAAGTCTAGTGACGTACATACGCGATAAATAATTAAATTTATGTGCATCTGGACATGTTACATGTACATTACTTTATACGTTACAAGATTCTATCATACTGAATAAAAATTCTATAAACACTTACATGCTCTTATTAAAAAAGTACACAGTTATGAAACATTTTTTGTAGTTATACTTTTACCCAAATTAGTTGAATGCTTGTCCTACTAACTACATGTTTAAATAGCAGTGTAGTAGCTAATAATGTATCTAAGTTTTTTTGCCGTACTACGCTAGGCAACGTTTTATTTTAGGGTACCTAACTTTATTTTGTAAAAATATTGGCACGTCATTAAATGACATTTTAATTTAAATGCTTGCACAAAGTGTAAACTGTCTTTTAGCATACAATAATAATAAATATTTTTTACTTCAAGTTTGTTTTATATTGATGAATGAATTAAAGGTTTGCTATACGAAGTTTGTTATTAATTTTCAATGTATATTTTATGTAGCTTTTACATATTATTATTAATGTTCAATTGAACTTTTAATTTTGAAATGGCAATACTAGTCAGGTCACGTGACTCGTAGTCTGGGTTTTGCAAACGGTGAGTGGAGTGCCTTGTCATCAGTACTTTGAGTTTTTGGATGATTTTCTTTGGAATTCTTATTCTAAGTGAGTAATTTTTGAAGAAAATTCTTAGTTTAGCATGTACAAGTTTTGTTGTGGTGTTTTGTTGTGATCGTGAAATGTGCTTTCATATGACGAAATTGTACCTTGTTCCGTGACTAGTGTGATATGACGCCATTTTCTTCGTGAATGCCAATTATCGAAGTTCTTCAATATTTTCTTTGTTTCTGTTCCACAATAAAACATTTCAATTAACAGTTTTTAAATATAAAGTGCCTTATATTTTACTTTAAGTGAAAATACAGTGTGCAGCCTAGGCTGGCTAATGCACCTTCGTTGAACTATTACACGCATTTATGCATGACACCACCTTCAGGAAGGCGTACATGCATATTAGGTACATTATTTTAATTTCCTTGTCTTCGCTTCCAAAGTAGCTTCTAGAATTGCTTTTTAACATAGACAAGTAAAAATAGTTGTATGTACTGTATCACTCGTTCCGAGTTATAGGGAGAACTTAAAAAAAACCTGACACACTAAGCAGCCTACCCACAATTCATTGGCGTTAATATCGCGGTACTTCAAATTATTCTCACGTGTAATTAACTCTATTTAAACTGAAATAAGATTCATAATTGCTTCGAAAGGTTACGCCCGTGAGTTTTTTGCAATCAGAATCATTGTTACATATATATACATATGTTAAACGTGGATGGTAACAAACATGCGATATATTTACTTATAGTTTTGATGATGACATAGTTATTATACACGACATGTTGCATCAATGAATATAATTGATTTAGAAATATGATTTTGTACGTTGTATGCAACATGTGCATGTTTTTCATTGCACATATAACTTTATCTAATTCTTGCAAAATCATTATTGGAACTATATTACCTGCACATAAGAGTGGTGTGTTTATTTTTTTACAGTACTGCATCATAGGATTAAAAAATCAGTTGTCAGTTCTAAACTCTTCAATTCAATATATGGTATTCTCTTAAATAGTACTGAAATCTAATTTTGAATAGATTATCTTGTAGTTACAGTGTATGTATAATACTTGAGCTTTACAATCGTCATTTAATGTCATACTAGATGTGTTCGGATAGATAATCTCTTGGTGATGAATAGTAACTATGAATCAGTTTAATCTATTCATTATACAATCCAACATTGAAGACAACATTTGGGAACCATGAAGGTCGTAGGATGGACATGTAAAAGATAATGTTTACATATGACTAAATATTTAAATGTTAATTAGTGCCAGTTTCAGTTACGTGTTATTAGTGAAACATCCCTAGACTGACCACACTCAGTATTGTTTGACTTTGCTATGATTTTGTCATAATAAACTGTGTCAGAGTTATGCACACACACATGTAAATGGTTGCTTCTAAAATTTTTCATTGCTAGTACTCTTTTGTGTTGTTAGTAAAAGTAACCTTTCATTTTATTTTATGACCAAAGTAGCTGCATATAAAATATCTCAGGAGTTGCCAAAATGTAGACACAAGCAGTTGGCCGATAGTTTGTATACTCTGTTATAATTGAAAACAGTTGTTAAAGAAGTTGTCACATTTTGTTTAATCATTACTGAATCTCATTAATTTATTTCTTAATTAACATCAGCTTTGTGATTTGTATTCAAAGTGAATGTTTCTAGTTATGACTGATTTAATATATTCAAAGTTCACGGGCCTCACACATTTGTAAATCAATTGTGATTGTTGATTCATATCTGCCATGGAATTTGACACAGAACTGTCACAGAAAATATAAGAAATCTGTCCACTTAATATTGAATGAGATGTTGGACAAATGTGCTTAAATCGAGGATGTGAGATGTAGGTTTTAGTGACACAAGACTAATTACAGAACCAGGTCTGTTATTAGTTCTGTAACTGTCAGCATTCTTGTGTATTCTGTAACTGTTAGCATTCTTCTTACTGAGCTTTCTTTTTACTAAAAAATGTATGTTTGCACTTCATTCTCATGTTATGCCTAACCTTTCTGTGTGTAAAATATTGTTTTTGAATATCACTTATTACTCTACCTTACCTGTTATTCTGTTCACTCATGAGATTGTCTTTTATTGTAGGTGGTGTAACCATTCATTGTGATGCCGGTGGATGCTGACCTCAACCGCACAGAAGTGGTGTCGCCTGGTTGTGAGCTGAAGGGCCTCCGCACTTGGAAAGACATTTGTTTGGTACGGAATTCGCTTTTTCAACATCAGGTATGTACATACCTCTTCATCCTCATTGTTCATCTCGATTGCAATTGTACATTATGAAGAAAACAATGCGGGAGTAGTAATTTTTTTCAATTATTTTGTTGGTCTTAATACTGCTTGGATTTTATCATACTAATATTACATTTAATGTTATACTGGTTATCTCAGTAGAATCGTTAAACAGAAGGTTGTGTCACAAAGCATGATATCACTTTACAGATTGCACATTTTTTGGGATTGGTAATTTGTTACATTTCTGTGACCATGTTCTCCCAAGTTATTGCTACACACTATTAGCTACATGACCACTTTCTTAATTTCCAGTAGCAGTGCTAATAGTACTAGCATTAATTGGTGACAATATTGTTGTTTGATTTTCTGTACCATACTGGTGTAGGTAAATATATATGATTGCATATCAAATTTTCATTGTAAAATATATATTTCACATGTTTCATTAGACAATGACCAATTTCAAGTCCTTTTAAATAGTAAGTTGACCATGTTCACATTATTTATAATATATATTGTGTATGTACACTGTTAGTGCTTTGTTTGGATATTTTGGAAACAACACAAAGAGGGATACAGTCCTTTTTTGTTACAGTCACAAAGGACTGTTAACACACTTTAATATTTCAAATTGTTGTTTATGACTGGACTGAACTAAAATGCATTCTCATCTTCCTGTGTTTTTATTTAAATTAAGTAAAATGGTTAACATCAATCTATCTAAAAATCACAATTCTAAAAAGCCTATGAATTCTATTCATCAATGTTTTATGTTAATCTGATATGACCCGAACATTATTACACATCGACAAGGTTATTACATATTGACAAGGTTGCCTGCACTCTTGGCTAATTTCTTTTAGTGCAATTAATGCTTCAACCTTAACCAGTGCCAAGTATTTTGGCTGTTACACTGGTGGCGACCGAAATCACGTGTTGTATGTAGTATGGTATTAATATATACATCAAGATATGCTTCATTTCCACGTGTTTTCATTACATCGACCTTCCGCAAACGTCGTCTTTGTTCCTTAATTGGCGCACATTGTTCAGTTAGTGTAGCTTTTGGTTATTATTTACAAGATTGTGTGTTCGGAAAAGTGGATCTGCCGATTTGTTTTTCGATTTTGGCGAATCCGAGACAGTAAAGAAAGTCGCAATACGGTGCGAGCGCGCGTGGCCCGCCCGCGGAGGTCAGCGCCCCGGCCCAGGACTAATTTTGGGGAGATCGACGACTCGTGTCGTCGTCGCGGCTTTGTCCACGTGCGTCGTCTACCATCAGAGCTGCTATGTGCGCGCTTACAAGTTCATTGTTATTTCAATTGGACTAAAACACGTCTATATGTCAAACAATAAATATCTCATTTTTATCAGACAAATATTTATGCCGCATTGGATGTCGATAAACAATATAAAATGATGATAGTCATTACAAGAGGACGGTGACGTCATATTAGAATGCAGTTATAATTTAAGAAAGCGGTGATTCATGCAACGTTCAGTGTTCATATGTTTGAGTCATCGACCCTTCTGTGTAATTTCTAATACATAGTTCAATTTGTGGCTCGTTAGTTATTTACTTTTTCGATGGGACATATGTATGTGGCTTGGCTATTCATTGTCGTGTATCGTCGTGGTTAATATATGATCGTGAGTGTGTTGTTCTGCGTGGAGATAACGAATGTGCGTTTATCAGCTCGGTGGCAGTGGCTTGTTTGTATTGGTAAGTGCGTGAGCGTGTGAATAGAATGACGCGAATAATGGGTGGCGGGCAGCGCGACCGCTGCTCGATCTGTGCGGAGCCGCGGCGGAGCGCGGGGCTCGCTCAGTTCACGCCGTCTCGCCGTGCGCGTCGGAGCTCGTTGCCGCGAGGCCGATGCGCTTTCTTAACGATTTATGGCACTTTTATATCAAATGCATCTAATGCGTTTTATCTTAAGGGATAATAGTGCGATTTAGTGTGCACATTCATTGCAAAAATACATGTGACAGTGATATAGTTCGGTTCGTGTGTGTGCGGAGGTTTTTAACGTTCCTTCTACGTGGCCATGGGTTCTGATTCTTGCCTGAAGGTAATGTCGGTTTGTGGTCGAATATGTGATGTTTTTGTGTGCGTCTGTGTCGTTGGATGTATCCGAGTGGAGGCTGCGCGAGGCCACCTAGACGAGGCTGTTTGAAGGCCGCTTGTCCGACCTTGGTATCAGGTCAATGTCCTCGGATGTTTTAGAACTTTCTTGCGATTTTTATGAATACTTATCAGTTTAACTACTAACGATAATAGAATTTTGTAGAACTAATTTTAGGTGTGTTATTTTTCACTGAGTGATTTCAATTACGCACTTCGTTTAAATTGCCTAGGCAAACAAATTCAGAAATAATATTTGATCGATTTCCACCATGATTAATTGGTTTAAATCTAAATAATAGTTTATATGATTATATGATCTTCTTATGTTCTATCTGACAACAGTCTTTGTGGATTTTGTATTGTTTAAGTGAATTCTGATCTTTGTTCCTACTTTGTTTCTAGAACCATGTTAATGACTTGTAAACGTTGTTGTGACGTACATATTTCGGAACGTAAATAACAATGACGCTATTTTGTCAGTTATATTGAAATGGCTAATCATTTCTTAGCAATCGGAAATGTAACGTGCAAATGAAGTCATTACAATCATAAACAATAATTTTCATGTGCAATTAGGAGCGGCGTCACTATGTTAGTCATATGGGGATTTTGCGCCTATCGAGAAATTGCTTTAATATCTAATTTTTTATTAAACGATTTAGATATATCATTGAATAAGTACAATACCTTTATCTTGGATTTAATATTTACGAGATATTAAATTCCACAAGTACATATAAGTACGTACGTAAGTAACATCACGCCTGTAATCCCCGAACGGGTAGGTAGAGGTACCCACGGACCCGGGATTTGAACCCAGGACCTGCCGATCGGCAGTCGCACTTGCAACCACTCGACCAACGAAGCAGTTAAGTAAATAAAAGTAACAACTGGTACTATTGGATTTTTCTAATTTAG
>DWDT01001639.1:0-15368 GCA_018245595.1 Microceris scylla | reverse complement strand
ACACAAACCTTCTCCGTGGAAAAATACATATATATACCAATTTTCATAATAATCGGTACAGTAGTTTTTGAGTTAATTGATAACGTACATACAAGTATTCATTTTTATATATAAGAAGATGTAAAGTAGAAAAGGGAAGTATAAGAAAATTTGTAACTGAATCGAGTACATTATTTATCATAAAATATTAGGTTTTTACACCTGGCACTAATGGAAAACTTTAATACATTATCAAACATTGAAGAAACCAAGAAATAGTACAGACAGTTATCTACAAGAAGTAATTAGAAGCAAAGCAATTTTTTAATGTTGCAGGAACCACTCTGAACACATCGTTGTACCCGCTTATCCGCTCCCGTTTGGCCTCGGCTTTATCGGCGTGGCATCCCGCCGATCCTTCAGCGAAGCCTTTATTGGCGGCCTGGAAGGATGCTTGGGGTCCTGCTCTCGTAACCCTACTGCATCATCATGTAGTGCCCAAGCTAGAACATTGTCTTCAACATGCTCCTTTGGAGCTGGTTGGACGAGAGAACAGTAAGTCCATATTTTATCACAAAGGAATCAAATATTAAGACCCTTTATAACCCATTGACTTATGCCTATGGAAATATGTTTATATTATATTTCAATAAAAACGCCAGAGAATAAAAAGATGCAAGGTAACTTTTAAAACAACTTTTTGTTCTTGTTTTCAGCGGCATGGCTCTGGTGTGTGGACTGGATAGACTTGGTGGGAGCACCTACTATAGCAGCTTTAGCTGCCCGAGCTTTGCTGCCCAGGTGGCTATCAGCTCTAGCTGCTTGGCTCAACACTGGACCACCCCATGCTACTGTACTTAGCTCATATACAGATTTTAAGGTAAGTTCATCAATACCTAGAAATATCTGGAAGAAGAAGCAGAGGTTGTCACTAAATAAAGCTGTCAGCTGATTTAGCTTGAGATTCTTTGCCTGGGAGGTATATTGTGTCATATGCCTAACCATTAAGAATACCAGTATATCCTTAATTATTCATTTCTATGATTCATTTTAAAGATAATGGAAGGTACAATAAGTCTGTGCAGATTGACTTGGGGAATATGTATTGTACACATTATTTTATTTTTGCACTGTTTTCATATATGGAAAGTGAAGAATCTTATGAACAGTAGCTGAGAAACTTATCATTATCATTTATGTTAGAATTTTTCAGTATGCGATTACTTTGAATAATTTCTATTGAGAACACAATGTGGTTCAACATGACGTACATATATATCATTAACTTATGTTTACGTTTATAGGTATTTATTCTCAAAAAGACAATGTTTCACTTATATGAAAAATGAATATAAGTAAATTATGTCATGGTTTTTTTATCATAGGAGGTTATTATTTTAGATATAGCAAGGAAACTTCCCCATCAGGTAGTTTGTTTGCTGTTAGCTTCAATTTTGCTTTAAAAATTACACTACATGACTATACATTATTAAATCGTCATTTACAGAAAATGTTTCCCGAAGAGGTGCTCAAGGAGCCAGCAGTTCGAGATGCCTTCAGGAAAGCATTGGATATGATGAACAGGAGCACGGACATCGACGACGTGGAACCTCCTCCGCCGCCGCGCTTCGTTGCGCCCGAACCGAAGGAAACTTCTAGAATCGCCGACGTGCTTTCCACCATCACTCAACATAAGAGCTTCTCCGAGCTTCTGGAATCCAGGTGTATAGAGAGAGGGATAACATTCGTGCCGATAGCTGGCAAGACGAGAGAGGGCAGGCCACTCTACAAGATCGGTGAGCTGCAGTGTTACGTGTTACGAAATGTCATAATGTACTCCGATGATTCTGGAAGGACGTTCTCGCCTGTAGGCCTCGATAGGCTCCTGAATCTTGTCGAAGAGTAGTACTATGGTATTCAATTGATGAATTACATAATTTTAAGGACAAATGCGTTTTCTTTGTAATTCGGTTTTCTTTAACCCACGTAAATAATTATATAAACTTTTCTTTAACCATGTATACTGTGAGTTGATACATGTGTTATACTAGTCACATTTATGTCAAAAGATTAGACAATTTTTAGGATAAGTATATTTTTTGGAATAGCAAAAGATGTCAAATAATTAGTGCTAAGTTGACGTTTTTTTACTATGAACTTTAGCCGAATGACTGATGTATCCAGTTTAATTTTAAATGAGTGAAAACATATTTTGTCGTGCAAAAACTTTCACTTTAAAAGAGGGCATTAAAACGTTTTATGTATATGCCGTAGTAGAGGTTAGTTACCTAAGTATAAATTAAAATACTTAAGTATTAGGAAAAAGGTGAAATAAAACAAGCAAATGTATTTGAGCCTTTATTGCAGATAAAACGAGTGTAATGAGGTAAAGAATATAAATGTTTAATATGTTAAAGTAAATAAAATCCATAAAAATATTATACACACATTATTCGATGTCGATAATTCAAATTGAGATGTACCATTAAAAATAACATTAAGTATTGTATAATACCACACAAAGCCTTTAAAAATAAATTCTATTAATAATTGAAATTCACAATAATAAAACAAAAGCCTCTAAGTATTTGACAAAAAGGAAGATTATTTCATTGTTGGTTATTTGCTATAAACGACTTCCAAAACGGCGGGGTTCTAAATTCGATTATATATATTTTTTCCTTTAAAACTCGATTATACAGTAACCGGTCGGGTACTCTTTTTTTTGTTTGGTTCGTTTTTTTTGGTTTATAAGATTTAGTTTTGATATTTTTTATTATTATTAAGAGTTTAAAAGTCGATGTTTAGTTTACAATATAGTGGAGACTATGAAAATCAAAATCAGTTCTTGATCGATTTTTTTTTGTATCGATCGGAAACGATTTATAAGAATTGTAGCCTACAATTTACAAATTCGGTAAGTCTTTTAGATTCAAGGATATGGTTAACATTATTTGCGAGGACGCTGTGTTCAACTATTATTATCAAAGATTTAATTGCTCACGTAACCGCTGACTTATCCACGATTGGATCGATATAGTAATTGTTTAAAATGATTTAAACTTTATCTAGTGAGCTCTCCAAACCGCGCAGACATATTGATGATGAATGTAAAAATTTCATTTAAGTGAAAAGCCAATGATAAAAGTCAGTTTTGTTCATATGGCACGTTAGCTATTTGTATAGCTATAACATTTGGAAAAACCAAATAGAATATAACATATAACATTATATACGAACTGAAGGTATTCACGGCGTATTTTTTTAAGTACGTGGTTTTTATAGTGGAGGTAGTGATAATACAGATTATAAAAATACATGTTACACACTTCATAATGTTTCAGTGTATAGTAATAATGGCAAGATAAAAATTAATTCCTTAGAGCTAATTTCTGGAAATATCACGATTTTTGTAAGATAAGGCACAATAAGTTTACATTAGTGGGTTAGTTTTATCATATAGGTACGTAATATGGCGACAAGTACAATCCTGTATTTTACATAAGAAATTCGTAACATGGCATAGCACTGATATGTAGAGTATAATTTATATTTTAATTATTTTTATTGTATTTAGACTTTTAAACCTTTCTGAAATCTGTATGCCCTGAAGCACTGAACGCCGTTAGCCATGCCCAATGAGAAGTTGCACAAAGATAACGCGTAATTTACCGGTTTTATGACAAAACAGTATCTCGTCCAGATAAATCCAGTGGCAGCCAGCGTCGCAGACTGTGTTGTAGATACCTTGTCTAAAGGTCGACGGTAATCGTCTATTGACGTCATCACTAGAGCCTGAAACAATAATATTTATGTAGACGATTTTAAGGTTAACTAGCGTTTCCCGCCAAAATTTAAAAATATTTATCTCAAATAACCTGCTTTTAGTCGATATACTGTAGAATACGGATCTCATCTCGGAATGAGGACTTTAGTAAGCTTATGGTTTGCCAAGCTATCAAAGTGCGAGTTGGTAAATATATGAATTAGGCACATATTAAAATTGACATTGCAATAGTTATCTATTTCTCTTTATATCAAATGACGAACATGTACCTTTGAGTTTCAATGATTATTGTTATAATCAGATACATAGATACAAAATACATTTCAACCCACCTGTTGCATTCACGTGAAATGTTTATCACTTCGTCAAAGCTCTTCATAAAAATCCTTACTACCGAGACAAAAATAAACGAAAACAAAAAACAGAACAATGGAGACAAGAACAAATGTAGAAGGGATAAAGAAAACAGAAGAAATGTTGAAAATATAACAATCTATATTTGCATAGATGAGTAAAAGGTTTATACAAAAATAGACTTTTCATTTCTTCAAAAAATTGTTTAATGGGAAGAGTTAGGCTTCACTTAATATCCGTTATAATACAATATTACGTCCAATAAAAACGAAACGCGTGAGACGTATCATTGATATCACAGATGAAAAATACGCATTTCATATATCGAGCACCATAAATACTTCCCACAAGTGTACCACCCATCAACAAATATTTTTCTATTGGGCATCCAGTACACTATAAAAAAGAATAGAAATTCGAGCACTCACAATAAAAACTAACATATCATTTTTAACATGAATAGCATAATAACATTTGTTAAAAGATGTTTTAAAAAGATGTAATTCTTTAGAAACTACTAATGTATAAATTCTCTATGTAATAAATATTAGATGCTAATTTGAAATTGTAAAGAGTAAAACAATTTAATATCCCCATTTAAAAGTGCAATAACACTAATCTAAACTTGTGAGTCTCTAACTACCAGCATGAGTTCACAAAATTGCTAACCCTAAAAAGAATAAATATTATATAAAATTGCCCACTGAGAAGTATTATCTAATTATCTACAATACTATTGTGTCATTTTATACTCCACCTACTCCATTCTCACAGGATAAAAATTTATTTTCTACTTTTCAGTTTTTTTGAGAGCCTGTTGATGTCTGAACGCTCTGCCTATTTGATAAAGGCTAGTGGCAGCGACAAATACGTTAACAGCGAACAGGCTATAGTTTTTTGGTATGATGACAAGTGAATATCTTGACCAGATGAGGCCAGTTGCCGCCAGGGATGCAGATTGAGGTATGGATAAGGTCTCGACAGGCCGATTCAAGTCACCCAACCCAGCCAACACCAAGCCCTGAAAGTGTTAAAGATGTTGGTGAAATAGAGTATTAGGATGATTGATTTCTTTCAGAATGGTTGTGAATGGACATGCAATCCACCCGATACATTCATGGTAACCCATGATCTAAGATATAGATGTGAATAATTGTTTAAAGAGGACTAGAATCCCACTTAAGGATGATTTGGAATACATTATGAGTCAATCCATGTTATCTTACATATTTTTTACAGGGTAACACAGAAGTACAACCTTTACCATGTTACCATACATTGATGACTTTGTTACAGAAAATTCTCAACAGCTTACTATAGATGGGAAGTACAATACAATCAGAAAAATGAAACAAATGTATACTTTCAACACAAACAAGCACAATGGGAGGTTCATGTTACATTAGATGGCATATGAAAATGTGAACCGTGAACAAATAATAAAAGTTGAAAAAGCATTGTATCCAAGTTTTGTATTAAAGCTGGCATCATAATGATAATCATGCTAAAATTAATTTAGATGTATTCATGCTAATGGTTTGCAGATTAATAAATATTTTCATATATTGAAGACACTTTATGTATATGTGGTAACAAGATCAACAAAGCCTTTTTAAAAAATATCAGTGCCAGGAAGAAAATACATCCCCAGAGCCCATGTCAGGATACCAGGATGTTGTAAAATGCAACTAAATGTGGTTGTTTGCTGTACATCACAGTTTACCAAGGCATGGCTAAAAACACTAGCCACCCATGGGTAGCAGCTAGGTGGTGTGAGAAGCCATAGTCTGTGATCTCCCAAGGTGAGCATGGGGAATTAGGGTTAAAACCCCGTTTGAAAATGTTTTAATTGTGAATAGGCAGTTCACTTTCTTCATTACTTTTGTACTCAAGCAACATAAACCAGCCAAGGCTGGTTCACAGTAAACACAACTGTACACTTCGTGTCTAACATGTTCATAATGTTCTGAGAAAATTTATTTTATGGCATAATTTACATTTAAAATAAACTGTATCTCAGTAACTAAAACTGAGAAGTATTGCTTTATGTAAACAGTATTTAAAATGAAGTACATTTATGACTACCAGCTCTGGCTCAAGCATATGTGAATTCTGTTATGAGACCTTTAGTTCACAGATATAATTTGAGTTCACATTGACACATATCTAAATAATTGAGAAACTAATCACTAATAAAAATTAATTAAATGTAATTAGACCAAGAAGCATATTTTATTAAACACTGTGATCATCATATAATGATTATGAATAAATATGATTATCATACAATGAAGTAACAAGTGAATAATTTACTTGGATAATTGCATTAAGAACATCATATTGACTTTATTATCATCACGTTGAACTAAATAACACGTTATCATTGTCGTAGACAAGGTTCCGTCAATACAATTTATTAATAGCTAACCTTGACAATACATCTTGAAACAAGTGCAGAATATTTACTCACCCATTTGAATGCTGGGGCCCAGAAGAATATTGTTTTAGGACCTAGAAATGTTATTATTATATTAAAAAGTAGTTTTAGCTGGACTATTCCAAATGTGAATTCGAAAATAATCTCACCAGCTTCATGTTCCCATAGAGGACGAAGTTTTGAAGGGACATATCGGTCTGCGAATAAAACCGCTGCCTTATATACCTTTGACATTTTTAAAAAGGACGTATAATTAGGGTATACTGTGCAAAAATTTGGAAGTACGGGTCGCGGGGATAATTTTAAATTAATTATGCCTTTACATGACCACTCGAATCGGTCGTGACGAGACCTTGAATGTTGATGGCGCAGTGCGGGCAACGGTAGAATAGAATGACGTCTTATAACATGACACGATTGATAACATATGTCAAAGGTAACAAATACAACAGCGTTTCGTTATATCTATAAACCTTCAAATTATAATAATGTAATTATATTATATTTTAGGAATAAGATTTAACCGATTCACATTAATGAACGTAAAAGAGATCTATATTTATATGTTCTGTTATGTACTTTATTAACGTGGAGAAGCCAAAGCAATAACATGTTTTTAATTATTCTAACAATAACTTACTTTATGTTTTATTACATTTCATTTCAAGTACACTGCAATTGGTTTATTTAGATATAATATTCCATAGAAAACCAAAAAAAAAAAAACAAGACTAAAGAGGTTTACAAATAGATATTATGAAACATCCACGTTAACCTATAGTTGCAAAATGTGAAATCAATCGTTTTGTATCTATTTACAGTGTTTGTAAGTCAACGTTAGAAATAAATTAAATTCCAATTATTTTGTATTATCGTGAACGCATCCTTTATGCGAAAACATGGGTGCGGGATGTGCGTGTGAAGTGTGAATGTGTCAGAGTGGAGATTGGTTTTCTTTGTTTGTTTATTTTATTTTAATGTTGTCCTCCACTTCTATTTACTTTAATTTGTGTTACATTTAGTTGCGTAATTTATGTGTTGCGTTTTTTGTGTAAAGGCTTAATTATGGGCACAAGTACGATGGGCAGCGATTTGCACTCGGACAAACAGGACAAGCTCTTGAAGTTGCAAGCTCGAAAGAAAGAATTGGAACAACTCTTGGCTTCAAAGAACGAGGAATTGTATAAACTATGCGTTCAAGAAGTTCAGTTGACGGGTGTTATGCCGCCGGAGGCGCCTTTAAGCCCAGAAGTTCCTCAAAGAGAACGATTGGGCAGTATACGCAGTGTCGAACGGTCTACCGACGGCACTGACGTTCAGGATGGAGCAGATAACTCGTCCAGGCGACTCAGGATCGTGCCAACAGACAGAGTGCACGAAGCTGAACAGAACTTACGTAAGAATCTGTCACACAGATTATCTACGCCGTCCATATCTGGGATGTCCACTAAAAGTACCCATCCTAGACACGTACGTCGTCCTGAAACCAGTTGTTCCAATTTTTTTCCATCTCCGCCACAAGAGAGAAACCCAGAAACGTTTTCGATACATACATCTCATACTTATCCCGCTTTAGCAGGCCGACACGACTCTGCTACGCCTGAAAATATCCATAACGACCTGCAACAAGGATCTATATATAGGCATCACACTATGACAACTGAATACACAAACAAAATATATTATAACACCCCCACAGAGGCTCATAATGTTTCTCGGCTAAGAGAAACTCATTTCAGCTCCAGTCATCCAGATATAACAACTCATTATACTCATGGTACTGTTGCTTCCCATCCTATCCAACCACAGAATGGCATGCGGAACACTCCACTTATATACCAATATGCATCACATTTGAAAGCACAGAGCCAACACTTAGGTGCTTTGACTCACCATCATCAAATGCAACCACAGACAAAGAGGCGAAGTGATGGGGTTCGGCGCAACACATTGCAGAGGACTCAAACATATCACTTAACATCTCACAGTGATTACAATCACCATTTAGAAAATATGACCGATGGGTACCGACCTCCCATACCCATGTACCAGCATAGATCTCAACCAGATATCCAAGAACAACCAGTGGAAAGAACCCATGCACCAGCAGAAAGAGTGGTACCGGTGCCTAACTCATTACCATTACGTGAACGTAATACTATAAGGAATCCATTACATTTGCAACTACAAGTGTTGACTGATGATTATCTGGATGAACGAAGGTTGTACCCTGATACCATGAGCCCTGTGAGCCAGATATCTGGCTACTCACATGGAAATTATGATTCTGTTAGTATGAACAAATTCTCTCCACTTTCTCCGTCAGAAAATAAGATTAAAGAGAAGCAGTGGTATGAGACATCTTTAGATTCACCTCCGAAAGAAGTTCCATTCTTGAAGAAGAGTTCAAGTATAAAACGGACCCCCAGTATAGGTACTTCACAGACCTATGAAATAATGATTGCTTCTGGTCGACATTCAGCAATGCAAAGTCCTAATCAAGTCTCACATAGTCCACCAGTGCTATCACCAAGTGCAATTTCTCTGGACTCACCTAAAAACTTAACTGTTATAGAACAAGGTAAATGTATACCATATAGAGAAGAGACAAAGCCATTTGAAATGTCTGATTTCTATAAATACTCAACTAAGTTTAGACAAAACAATGCCCCAAAGGCACCACCGCCTAATCCTTTGCCAAATGTAAATACTATGTACAATAAAGTACCTATGGAATTGCCTCAGTACAGCCAGGACCACTGGCAAAGTAATTAAGTTAGAATAAAAGAGGAAAAAGTAAATTTTGAATTTGCCTTGTATATCAGTGCATATTTGTTATGCACAAGTTAATTTTATTATTAAAGAATATAGGTTACAATACTTCTATGCTTTACTATATGTGTGTACTTATTATTTTATTCTCTCAGATCTCTAGGATTTTAGCTGTATATTTTATGGTATATGTTTAATTTTAAAGTTGATGGTAGACAATGACTTATTTTATGTCATGTGTTATATGACTTGAGTAAATTAATATAGAAATGTGTTCTTAGTTTAAAGGAGGACTCATTAACAATCCAGTTTTCAGGTTGACCAGTTGATAAATCTTACAGTTTGGTTGTCTTGCCAATGTTCTGCCAATTTACATATATGTATGTCAACTAAAGTTTAATACCAATCAAAAGAGATATACATGTAGTGATGTTTATATTTGTTCAAAAATCAGGATATTCTCAAGAACTCAAAGAGTTGGCAAGTGTTTTTATATATTTGCATGTACAGAAATATAATTTGGTTATTATAGGACCACATCCTCAAAAATTGGTGATATAAAAATATTAGGAAATTGTATTGATATACAATTATAACAAAAAAATGTAATAATGTGACAAATTTTGGGACTGTGATATTCATATTTCTGTTATGACATCTTTCTGTTAATTAAAAACTGATATTTAATAAATTTCTGGTGTATAGTGAAATCCCTGGTCTTCTCCTCTTCTTAGAAGAGACCTATGCTCAGTCACAACCATATTACTTAACAAAAATCTGATTAAACCTATTACTGATTTACTTTAATATAATTGTAATAAATTTTTTGGTCAAAGTTATTGTAGACAAATTAGTCCATATATGGAAAAACCATTTTATCTATTCAGTTTAAGCTTCCCAAGCAGCTCACTTTACTTATTGTTGTCAAAAGTTCTATTGTCCTCTCTGTATCAGATGAATATGGTGTTATCAGTGTAAAAACTAATTTTATCACCAATATGATCACATTTTTTCTGCAGTAATGAATAATTACGATTTCATTGAAAAAAAATTTGACAGAGTGCATTACAGTTTTAACTATATATTAATACATGAGCAAAAACGTTGTACCTCTTTTTACGAAAATTGCACTGCCGCAGACAGGAGTATGAAATTTTTTAAAGTCTGTAGTCAAATTGTGAATAGATTAATATTGTTTGTCCTTATTAAGTGTAATCTTTGACAGAACTAAGACAACACTCAAACCGACCTTTTTATGATTTACATTCAAGTTTCGATTACTACTGGATCACTAGTTCTAATGGTTGGGTAATATTTTAATATCATAATTACATTATGTAATAGATATATATTTCAAGTTAAAGTTGCCTGATATTTTTAATTGATATCATTCTTAGCCAAGCTTTTTTTTGCCTAAACTGACATTATTTTTTATCTATTGAGAGGAAAATAATCCAGTAGTGGTGTCTAGTATTCACTAGTTTTTTCTGCATCTGAAAATGTCTAAAAGAGATATGTATATGAGTTTGTCACAGAAAATCTGAGATGAAACTGATATTGAATATTGGTAGTATGAATGATTTCGACATTTAAGTAAGATATTTAATGTGTATTTCATTTAGCAGAAGTATCTAGGATGTATTTTATGGCTGTTTATTTAATGTGTTTTTTTAATTGATCCCACCGCTTTTAATCCTGGCAGCTTGATGTTTACTAATTGTTTAGATTACAGCAGCTCAATTTCTTCTCTTAGCTTCAAGTCAGTTTCTGTAACTTCACTTTCAGAAAACTGTGTAAATGATTTGAGAAGTAAGTCAACTACGGCTCAGGTTGATTAAAAATAACTTTTCATTAATTTGATTTATCTTCTCCACTCCTTATCTTCTTTATAGGTATATATCACACTTGTTAGATGAATCATTTAAAGAGGGAGCAATCGCTAGCCAAACAGTTTTCAGATATAGCCTTGGTGGTAAGTAGCATTTTAATAGTTTTCTAGTTTAGATTTTCTTCGCCTCCAACAGTCAATCCTATTTTTTACATTTTAATCAAGTAAAACTGGACCGATTAGTTGTTTAATTTTGAACAGTTGCAGATCATTTTGCAATCATTTGTCATCAATCCTTATATTACTGTTGGGCGTAGATCTTTCTATATGTGAAGGGTTTGAGTTATAATTTATGTCCATTTATGATAATTTTTCATGTTTTTTTACATCTATTCCATTCAGTATCGTAATAACATTAACATTTTACAGTACTTACTATTTTTAATTATATGTCACAATTGAAAATGAGCATAATTTTTTATTGGTAAATTGTCATGACAAAAAGGGACTGTAATACTTAAGCTATTTCTATTGCCTTTATTCTTGAATATTTTCTTAGTTTCATGCAAAATATATGTCGGTATGATTGATTACGGTAAGAGACGAGTAAAGATTACGAAAATGTGTCATTGTTCACATTTTGCCTGATAAAATATGTCATCTATCTTCTAACGTAGATATCGTTTTATCTGTGTATCGATATCCTGTATCCCTGTGGGAATGAAGAATACTTTCTAATATCGCTTCTTTGCTAACTTTCTCCATATGAATGTTTGTTTCCGGTTCAATTGTCCTGGCCTTTCGTGAATAATTTATCAAAAGTAACTTTTCGAGGAGACTTAGCTATTCTTTTATGCTTTATATTTTTTGGTTATTTTTTCCGTACTGTTAATATATTCTGGATTTGATTGCTACTCTATTGCCTATTACTCTATAATTGTCAATGTTTTGCGCCAAAATCTTTTTAATGTTCTGAATTTACCCTATTATTAAGCTTTTCACTGTTAATATTATAATTATTTATTTGTAACATTGCATACAGATTTGATTTTTATTAAGTTTTTAAAATAATGTACAAACGTGTGACTGATGTAATTTTAAGCAATTATTTTAAAGACGATCAGTTTTATTCATACTTGCCAAGTAGGTAACTCTTACCTCTTCGTCATCGCCTTTGCCGTTTAATGTCGTCCAATGTCAAATTGAGGATAATTTAGTTTATAAGTCAATAGAATTATATTCCTGCTCGTCTTCAATACAAATTAAAAAAAATTTAAGAGATCGTGGAAATCACGATGGTTTATTAATGATTTAACGGTTTTATATATAATTTAGGTAGTACGTGGTGATAAATAGACAACTTGTGGTAGACAAGGTACTACTATGTGGCAGACTGAAATTATTGAAAAGATACCTATGTAATGTATACTTGTAGTATAAAGTTATTTACATTTAATAGCAGCTTACTTTCAAATAAGTATAAAATGTATATGGGACATTGCGTCCATGACTCTGCAATATAGTATATTATTTGCCATATTTTGTATAAATCGTTAGCAAGATTTTTTATTTGTGAGCCACGAAATTGGTTGGCTGCTTTAAACCGTATCATCTAGTGTCCAAAATAATATAAAGACGTGGAGATATATTCATATGAAGCAAACCTTTTTTTTTGTGTGTGAAATTTTAAGACACCCTTAGACATTGATTACATATTACAAATATGAATGTTGTACAATTGCCTTAAAATTATGGTCGGATGTTTAAAAATATAACCACCATATTAGCTCGAAGTTTGCCTTTATATATTAAATAAGTGTGAAATTTATATTCAATTAGAGTAAAAAGTTGGGGCAATTGAGAATTGCGTATTTTATTGATATGAAAGATATATTTTTGTATGTTGTATAAGTAATTATAAATTGGTACGTGCAAAATGCACGTGTTTATGTATATAATAAATTGTGAAGTAACAAATTGATTTGTTTTTATTTTATTTATTATTGGATTAGAGCATTTTCCATCTCGTATGGTACATGGATATGTTATGGAGAATTATCGTTTTACGTGCTGTGTGGTTATTTTATTTTGTTGTTTTGTCACCGTGGTGCTGGCACTGCAATGCAAGAACGTGTAAAGCCGAGCGGTGGCATTGTAACTACGTGTTAATAAACGTATTTTAATCATATAGTAAGGCAGACTCAAATAAAAGGGTGAGTTCCAATAGATCTGCGTAACCCTTCCGTAAACTCTTCAAACAAAAATGTCCTCTCGTAATAATTTTTAATTCCATGAACGTCCAGGCTTTCTAACGTATCCAGATGTCGAAGTAGAGCAGTAATAAGACCATGATTCAGAGGAAGTATATAAATTTATTTGCTCGTCAGAAAAATAATAATGTGACAAAATAAAGATGCAATAAGGTGCTTACAAGGCAAGTATCTGAAGTATCTCGAGGAAAACATTTTAAAATTCATCCATGAGTGAATGATTGTACGATTGATTGAACGATTAAAATATATCATTGATTGAACGAATTTAATTTATTTTTCAAAAAGATTAACGGAACAATAATTTATAATTATTTGAGATTAATAAATGCATAACGATCAACACCCCGAAGTTCTGATATTAATGAATGAATGTGTCATGAATTAATAAAGATGATATTTCTTCCGCAGCTTAGCCAGAAGTTTGTGCAGCGAATACCTTCCATGTGTAAAGCTTCCAATGTCGTTATCCTCATCACCTTCAAAAAAAGTAAAATAATACATAAAATATATACATGGAAAAGGTGAAAGACTTATTTTTTGGAAATGCTAACGGTTCATCTTTATACTGTTTGCATTAACGTAGGTATAATATGGAAGTATTTCTACCTGCAGGAGCCATCTGACCATTATTGCAACCTTCGTCCCAAACGTTCAGACAGCGCTTCCCAGGATTAAATCCACCGTTCAAATAATCGTCATCGTCGCCTAAAAATAAGAACAATTATTGACAATATTTTATATAATACAAACAAAGTATGATGTTGTAATAAAAAAAGTTGAATCGGCTTTTACTAACCTAATTAATGGTTGAAATTAATGAATAAATAAAAAAAATTACCTGCTCCCGGAAGTTGTCCATTGATACATCCTTCATCCCACATGTTGACACAGCGCCTAGCGCCTAAATCTATCAATAAATAAAGAGAAATTTCATGGATTTGTTTTACAACCATGATTATGACGAATTAATTCAATAAAAAATACCTATATTTATTTTGCGATGATAAGGTTCGAATCCCGCATCTAAGCATGCATTTTGAAATATGGATGTTTGGCTAAATAGTAGCGTTCCATTTAATTATGAAACGTAATGTCATAATAACAATCTAAGGTATGTATTTAAAATATGTTGTCTATTATTTATGATATTTGTCTATGGGCTTAATAGACCATTTACCACCAATAAGCTTGCATACATTTTCACATCAACGGTAATACGAGTACATATAAAGTAACATTTTTTAATACTGTTTCTGTCATGATATAATCTGGGTTAGTCAACGGTACTTTTCTAGACGTAAAACAAGTATTTGTTGTCTGTTCTAACGAATTCGATTATTGTTTTAAATTGGTCAGATTGAGGTTGTATTAAAAATGAACCTCTTTATGTAACGGTACATTCATGGCGTACATGAAAGTCTGAGCAATGTAAGGATGTTGAAATACCCTATATATATTAAGTACCTATAGTTGGAATATTCGATAATGGAATTACTATTTTCATTAATTGCACTTTACTAGAATACATTTTATGAATACATGCAACAAGTAATTTTATATGCATGCAACATTTTGTTTTCAATAATGTCGTTGTAATTAAAAACAGGAATAAAATTTGTTTAGATTTTTTTAAAATTAAAATTGCAATACAACCTAAACTGTGAAACAAATAGGTAATGAATGCAATCAATTTGAAACAATGAACATTAAAGTAATAAACAAATAAAGACTGAAAGTCTAAAGAGACTTTATGAACAATGCTTTTAGGTAGGTACATACCGTTTACTATCGGCCCAGCATTAGATGGTTCAAAATGAGTCAGAAGAAATATACAGAAAATTAACAAAACTACTTTCATTTTGGTAAGAATGGAATATGGACAAGTATTCACTGTTAGGGTTTCGGAGAAAATATTAGCATAAATGCTCTCATTTGAAC
>DWDT01001638.1:0-15370 GCA_018245595.1 Microceris scylla | reverse complement strand
CTCACGTACGTTTTTCGGGGTGGCCCGACTAGTTTCGGACCTGTACGAGGTTCTTCCTCATGAGCTCCCGGCGCTTGGCCACCCCAAAAAACGTACGTGAGTTAAGCCGGTACATTTATAATCGTATAAACACTCGCGAAATATTTAATAGTAAAATAGTTTTCCAAAATATTTGAGAAGTTTCAAAAACTTTTGTTTTCAAGTGGGGTATTAGCACTGCTATATCTGCATTAATTGAAGGTTATGGTAGACGTGAGGGCAGTAACCTCTTATCGTAAGGTGAAATTTATGTTCCCTTAGTTCTATTTTCATGATAAATATACCAGAACTCATGTTCCATTTTAAAAAGATCACACAAGTACCTAACTTCACGTCTGTAATCCTCGAGGAGGTAGGCAGAGGAATGCAGAACACTCGACGTTTCACCGGCTACGTTTACGTCCCACTATGGAATAAGTAGTGAGCCTATTGCCATGCATTGGGCACATACCCAGACTTCGAATCACTACTAGAAAATCTAAATTAGATAATTTTGTAGTGTTCGACCCGGGAATCAAACCCGGGACCTCCCGATCGGCAGTCACACTTGGAACCAACACGACCAGCGCGGCAGTCAGTAGAGCATCAAACGAGTAGATAATCAAGAATTCGATATTTATTGTTTACGAAACAGCTTTAAACTATAAGCAAAGGAAACTACGTTGAAGCGTATATGGTCAATTTTTAATTTGTTAGTGTGAGTACATTGCCCAAAATAAAATCTACATTGAGCGGTCCGTACTGTCCGGTTATATGCCACGCGTTTGGCATTTGCATAATTTAGGCGGCAATGCCAGTTGCCTTCCACGTCATGTCCGTTCTTTTATTACTGAGAAACACGAACATCGCGACAGTACGGCTCTGAAAGATTGAGTCACATTTTTCATGGAACAATTTCTTTAACGGAAACTAAAAACACGCATTCATCATTGTTATATAATTTAATTTTCAATTCTTTGGGCACCGCTGACGACCGCGTCACTCAACACTGATCAAGGATTTTTTAGATTTATTATATTGTTTATAGTAGGGTTTGCTGACATTCTTAAATTTCAGAGGAATCCAGATAACTGCTATTGCTCGAAAAGTCTGGCCGAGAGAAAATGCATAGTATTAGTAAGTAGTAGTTATTTCTTACCCATTATTTATTGTCTACTGGTGTTCACAGAAAACAGATACATGTATAATTATAGTGGCATCCTGGCAGGGAAAGCCAGTGGTTAAGTGAGTCTGAGCTAGTTTTTGAAAGGAAGTAAGCTTTTCAGTCTGACCAGCGAGTGCTAGTAACCTTACATTAACTGGTCCACAAATCTTACAGATCTGAATTCTGATATCTTTATACATGGAGCTGCACATAATCTGTTAATAGCAATAAAGTAAAGTAGTGACACGATGAATAATCAATGAGAATATAATTAGTGAGAGTATACCTCCTTGCGGGACGCCAATATTTAGGTCAGTCCATTCAAAACTTCTTTGTCCATAATTTATGAACTATCGATAACCACGAAGAATTTGTTAATAACACCAAGGTTGAGAGTGAGAATTTTGGGAAAGTAAGATGGAAATAAGTATCTCAAAGTTTTAGTATACAGTATAAAGAGTCAACAAGCTTCATAACTGTCATTCTCTTATCGTTCAAACCTTATACTTTATTTTAACCCTTGTGGATTCTGAAAGGTGGTGTAAGGGCAATAAGAAATCTAGACTGATATGCATACAACAGGTCATTATTGAACAGAAATATGAAAACATGTTTAAGTACATAGGTTTGCAGCTCTTAATACAAGAATAATATTTTGTAACTCTTGTTTTAAGTTTCGTAATCCAGAAAGATGAGTCGACAGTAGTTAGATAAAGTAGTGACAGATTTTTTATGAGCCATCTGCTAAAGCTTAGGAAATTATTGTGAACTAACTGTAAGAGAAAAATTTTGCGTTAATGCTAGAAGTTGTATTTATTTATGATAACTTTAATAATACTGGTAACACCGTTGCAGTTTACAGAATCAGACAAGATATTCATGTATGCTAGTATCGTGTGTAAAAAAAAATGATTTGTGTGATGTTTAAAGAATTAAAAGATGTAGCTAGTGTTAAATAATTAAAATATAAGTGTTCATCACTGAACCTTACGTTAATAACGTATTTAACGTGTCTTGTTGCCACTGGAGTGAATTCGCAAGTGACAATGTACTTATTATACTACAGTTGAAAATGTAATATGACATATTATTGTATAGGATGTATTTTAAATTAGCTTTAGACTATATTTTTTTTGTAACTAGTGTATATTTAATAAGGCTACTCTATCGCTATAGGTGGAGGACCTGTAAGGATAGAAGTAATGATGAATAAAAAATAAATAAATAAACAGAATCAATGTTCACTATACTATGTATCTAAGTATCAAATCAAGTTGAAGCGACTTCCACTCTTGTGATCTACATAAATTAATCTTAAAACATTGCTAAGACATAAATTATTCAGAAGATAAATAAAACTTGGAAGGTCAAATCGGGGGTAGTCTTTTGATGTAGCTCGTGAAAACAACGAAAAGAATTGATAACGACCTTAAATGTCACTTTACAAGTGTTCTTATTTTATTATAATTATGTAATTTTTTTCGGGCAACAAACAATACTTGTAAACATAAAATAATGATAACATACAGTACAAAGATCAGCAGTGCTTCCACTAAAAAGTAACACATACCTACATAATATTTATTCATACATCTTAGAAGTATCTATTAGCAATTAATGATTATTTGAAGATTAATCATTAATTGTGATAAGAGTTGCCTATCAGAAAAGCCAGTTAAATTAGTACCTAAGTTATTTTGAAAATTTTTCAGCATTCGATTATTAACGATTATTAACAATTATTTGGTTAACGATATACCTACATATACATATGTATGTCGCTTGGGAACAAGACCTCAGTGTTTGTAACTACATTTTGTAGTATCTTTTTTCTTCTTATTTTTTTCTTTCGACATTTTTATCTTTCGACTCTTGGAATTTGGGTCTCCTCTCATAACGAGAGGGTAAAACCTTAGTCCGCCACGCTGGCCAAGTGCGGTTTTTATAAAACCTAATACAATTTAATAAAATGATGTTTATTCTCACAGAGTATTTCAAAATTATAATGTAAATTAAAAAAAAATCAATTTGAACGTGAAATTGATAACGTTAATGTGAACATAGCTATGTAGTAGTTTAAAAACAATATCTACGTATATGTAAGAACAGTTTGCAGTAATACAATTAACAGTTCGGTCCCTAGAAACCGGTACCGAGTACCTATGAGAAACAACAGCCATTTATTCAGAATTGACGTCACTAAGCCGGAGTTCTGAAGGTGAAAGGTAGGAGTCATTAAAACTAGGCCCATCAACACGAATTGTTAATGATAATATTTGATTAATGATGTTGAATGTTAATGATTTTACGGATTGAATTTGAAAATACATGTACATACATCAGATAAAAAATTAAAAATTATTTATATAAATATTCTATAAAAAGCCTCTCTGCTTACCCCATAAGGGTCCTGGCATGAAGCTGTCGTAATTATTATATTAGATACTTCATCTGCCAACTGCCAATCCGAGCTTTGCCAGCGTGGCAGACTGTGGCCTTAACCCTACTCACTTCAAGTGGAGAGTCGCGCCCAACAATGGAACGAAATAAGGTTTGATGGTTGTGACTAGTTAATAGTAGTTTTGTGTTTCGTTTTCCATTCCAATTAAATTACGAAGTAGATATTGAAAGTGACAAGTGATGTTTTTTCATTATAATGATTTGACTTTCCATTTCCTAATTGTAAAAACGTATAATTTTATTATAGGTACCTACTTGTAGGAAATAAGTGTGTTATTATGGTGTCCGATGTAGATTATTCATTCATTTTATTAATACATTTCAGTATTATCATTCGAAGCGTTTCGAAGTTTCACATTAATATAAACAGTAGGTACATTCCAAGTACGTACCTAATTGTAATAATGAATAATCAAAACCTTATGAAGACTAACCAAGAATTACATGTTGCATTGACCCATGTACTTTAATGTGGTTAGCGAGCTGTGTTGGTTATGAACACCTACCTACCTACACTGACACACCTAATACCGCTCAACGAATTTATGCACGTCTAGCGGTTAGGTACATAGAAAATATTACAGTTATAATAAGTTGTAGAATTAAAAACGTAACATAACGCCTGTAATCCCCGAAGGGGTAGGCTGAGGAGCGTAAAACACTTCCACGTTTCACCAGTTACGTTTTATGGAATAGGTGGCGAGAGTGACGTGAACCGTAGAAGTAGTCTTGTACCATTGGGTTTTTCTAAATTGAAACTGAATCCTATTAGTGTATTACATTCTTCTGTCTACCCTTTCAGGGGTGATTATAATGTAGTGATATTTTGAAAATTCGATGTATAAGCGATTTTTAAAACTTGTGTCTATGTACGCGTGTGTTTATGTGCGCATAAAATAACTTTGCGGTCGTTACTTAAGGGAAATTGTTTAGAATACTTGCAACTTCTGATTCTCGGAATTAGTAAGCAAAACGTATTTATTGTATATAACTTTAACCAAACATTAAATTTTCTTCGCTTCCTCCCACACAGGTAACACATGTACACAGGAAGCACACGATATATGTAAGTATCTACAATTATTTACTCTGTTCCACACATGTATATGTCAATACG
This sequence comes from Microceris scylla, assembly GCA_018245595.1. Classification (NCBI taxonomy): domain Eukaryota; kingdom Metazoa; phylum Arthropoda; class Insecta; order Lepidoptera; family Hesperiidae; genus Microceris; species Microceris scylla. The sequence continues at coordinate 10,610 of DWDT01001638.1, read as the reverse complement.
TCACTGCTATACATAACGGAAATACATATATAGAAATTTGTATTAGGTACATTGTATCTCTCGTCTCCTTTTTTCTGTTGAGACGGATAACAATTGACACGTGGGCATGCCCTTTCAGGGAAATACAATCGCTATGTTATATAATAGAGTAATAATTAGCTCCGAATGTGGCAAGTTTTTAAGTTTTCTGAAAAGACGTTATCTGGAGCCGTAGAAATAAAAGTTAATGGTCGGTTTATTTCACTTATAATGCGGCAAATGTGCACTAGTATTTTACATGTAAGCTTTTTTAATATACTCACTGGCTACAAACTACTTCTATTATTGAGGTTTTAATGTTATTACGCTCGTTTGTTATAATAAAAGTAGTTACATAAATAGCATGAGATAACCTAAAATTTTATAGAGTTTTAAAATCCGCCAAATCGAGTTCGACTGAAGAAATAGTTAAAAACGCGTAGCGCTTAATTCGTGAACGTTTTAATGAAATGAAAATACGAAATGTGGAAATAAATTTTTTGCGGTTTATACAAATCAGCGGCACATCTGCAGTCATTCGTGAGCAACACTGAAAATTCCTTTCAGTTTTTATTAGTTGCGGTGTTGCCGTAAGATAATGGGTCGGTCTGTTCTGCACATGAGTACGAGCGGCACTACTCGAGCCTAACCGCTATTTATAACTGGCCAGTAACACATTCTCTGATAGCGTAACTGAAAATTATAAGTCAAGCCAACCGACTAGCCCTACAAAAGTGTTCTAAAGCCAACTGAGATGCCCTAGGGACTAATTTTTGCATTTTCCATTTGTTTTACATATAATATATTGGATATTTAAACAGTTGTTAGCTACTTTGTACATTTTCAAGCGTGTAACACCTTACGTTTTTATTAAAGTAGGTAACATATGTGTATAATGCATATTTAAGATTGTTGTAAGAATTAAAAGAAGAAGTCATTTTATACATCAGCTTTTTGGTATCTTCTTGCGTGTATTTTTTTAAATGTAGAAATAGGCTCGCGTTTGGCTGCAATCCCACCTGATGGAAAGTGAGATGCAGCCTAGGATGTAGCACGCTCGCCTAGAAAGTGCCTATTCACTCGTCTTTTGAATAAATCCAGATTATACGAATCGGGAAAAATGGACGCCGGCAGAGAGTTCCGCTCTTTCGCAGTTTGTAGCAAGAACAATTTAGAAAATCGCTTTGTCCTGCTTATAGTACCTATATGCAATATCATAATTCATTTTCTTATTAAGAAAAACATATTGCAAGGAAATATTTACACCGAGTGCAATGGGATTGTATGACCTGATTCCCCTGGCCTCATTTCATCGTCGGGTAACCAAACGCATAAAGGTTTCTTTAATGATAAACGACCAAACACTTTGATCCAGAACGCAGTGATTTTATTTTGCTTTTAGTTATGAATTGGTGATGCAATTAATTTATGAAGATACATTTGTTAATTGATGTGAACACATTTTTCACATACGAGTGTACCTACTTCTAGCTGTAGTAGGTATAGACATGTGAAAAATGTACAATTTAACTATGATTATTCTCAATAAAAGTTTCTTCCCAAGCTAATGAATTAAGTACAATATTCAAAACTTCTAACGATTTTATTACATTAAAGAATATTTGACCACTGTATTTATACCTACTCTCTGAAACCTAAATAAATACAGGTGAATTGAGAAACTTCTTAGTTTTTGAAAGCGGCTAAAAACGTATCTAGCCCCCTAACAATAGTTTACACAAGCTTCCACTGGCGCCACAATCGTTGGTGTGAAATATACGGTCGAATTAATGAAACCATGACTAACCTTACAGATAAGAAAATCACTGGTCTTTTGTGGGTACATCCTAAGGCTCAAAATTATTAACTAGTCATTGCTAAAATTAAAGAATTAATTACCTATTTTGAAAGCAATTGTAATAAAAGTAGGTAACAACAAAGACTTCGACAAGAAAGCTTGTTATGCTTGGTTCATAAAGTAATTTCTTGTTCTATGATGTCAATGACCTGATAATATAACAAGTTCATTCGAAGTTCAAATCTGAATTAACGTTTTACATTACTTTGTAGTAAATTCAATTATTTTCTTTGTGTTCTTACAGAATTTCAAATAGGGAACTTTTTATAAGTATTTATTCTAGTAGCAAAATTACAGGTTAGAAAACAAAGCTTTTGTCGATAATAATCGATATTGTTTATGATATTCGTCTGCTAGCAATGGCTCTGTTGACCCATATAGCTAGTATAGATGACTTCCGAATACCAAGAAGTATGTCGGACCAATATAAAAATAGATAAAATCTTCACAGCTGTGCATGCATATCACCAGCAAACAAACATTTTAGTAAACGGCGGTATGTATTGTCCCCTTTATATATACAATATTAATTCACTTAATAATAATTCGCTGAGTGCATGTTTTAGTCATTACAATTAATTCGATGTAGATATACCTACTCAGAGTAATACTCCATGAAATTAATAGAGTATTTAAAAAAGTCTTAATCAAAATTAAGTATAACTTTCATCAATATGTGCTTACAATATTGCGAAATATGTATATTTTAATTCTTTTGTCAAGTTGAATTACTCTTATACATGAATAATAAATAGCAACTTGATCGACAAAAGATTTTATGTACGTTATATTTAAAAATTATACAAGCAATTCCTTGATAATCGTTCTTAATAGTTTTGTTATCCTTTTGAAATACTAATGTTATTCAATTGTACAGGATAGTTAATTGTACAGAATAATTTTGTTTAAGTAACCAAAGACTGTATTTGTATACTGGAGATGATTATAAAGTTTTAAAAATTCCATTGACTTTAACGGGTTAAATGTCATCTCTATCATGTCACAAACGTCATCAATGTCATCTTAAATTCAGTTATTCAGTAGTTTCAATCTTATAATTCAGTATTTCAGTACATAACAGAGTTTATTTCTCGTCAACTTTCTACATTTGCAAATAATATAAAATAAATCAAATCAGTTTTATGTTCTATAGTAACATTTTTATAGACCTGTAGCTAAACTTTCATTGTTAAAACGATCACAAGTTTGACAACGCTTTAAATAATTACTGGCAATTAATAAAAAGTGATTTATCATACTTTATCTTGCTACTATACAAAAGACTTAACTTGATCTCGTGATCGTCATACAATATAGATTAACACAGACAACATACACCGCTATTTTCTCAGAGCCACTCAAGCTTTAAAGCACATCAGTTACAACCGGAAAATTACCGGTCGGCCATAAGTTACAGTTTATGTCCATTTAATCTACATTCAGGGATGCCAGATCTTTCGTAGCAGCCACGTATAGGTATGATTAGCGCTGGATATTTTGGGTAACGTTTATTTAATTTCATTAACTGAGGAATGTACAGACAAACCTACATTTTTATTAAATTAAAAATGAATCTCGAAACTGTTGGTTGCGCCAAGTAATTTATTCTACTAAATTTGTAATTGGACGTACGGCAAATCTGTACTAAGAAAAATAATACCTACGTCAAATGAAATAACTCTTTTAAAATAAGGATTGTGCAACGAATATATATTGCAAACAATAGTTAACATAAAAATTGGTGTTTCTGATTAATTTTGTGGCCAACCTTGCTAAAGTTAAATATAACAATTTTGTAGCTGGTGTATCCTGAAACCCTCGGTCAATATTATGAGGTAGAAACGTTCAAAGTTTTCATTTAGGTCAAGGTGACGGCCCTTGCCTTTGTCTTGCTTGTAGCTCGAGTAGGTTGTCGCAGGTGAATTAATAAAACAGTGTACATAAGAATAAAAGAAAAGCTTATCAGTGGGGCACTGCAGAACAAAGCGTTCTTCATATGAATATGTGACCCAGCTACCGCAGATTGGTGCCTTAGAAATGCCGCATAGTCGAGTGTTTTTGTTTTTCACATCTAAGTTTTCGCGACATTTTTATTCGTGTCAAGAAGTCGCGTCTTAAGATTGTGTAAATGGGAAAACAGTTTTATTTCTTTAATAACTCTTAAGGTACATTACATAAAAAATGTTCATTAGCTAACTCATAAAAAGCGATTTAATTAGCTATTTCATGTTTAGGATCTTTATTTCGTATTTATTTAGTATTTAAAAGATATTATAGTATAACGATATTCAAGAGTCGATGAGCGTATCCTTGAAGCACATCGAAAATATATATTTTTTTAATCTATGAAAAATAAGCATCATGAGGGTATTAAAATTATCATAATTCGGTATTTCAAAGACAATACCAAAAGTAAAAATGATTGAGTAATAAACTGTGCCTGAATTTGTTGGTTGCTAACCTTGATGATTATGTTGGAAATACTCATTAATACATTTCTTATTTTACATACAACATATACAGATACAGTTGCTATTTCAGAACGATGTAATATTTGCAGACGAGCCCTACATTAGGTTATTATGTTGGAAGCTGTTTCAAGGTAAAGACAATTTACTGAGAGCCAGTGAAACGGTAGGTTTTATCAATATTTGTGTGGCGCCCTTATTACACAGTTATGAACAACAGTTTATATGAGTATATTTAATTGACTTATTCCAGAGATAAAAGAAAAGTATTCATTGTTTTTGACAACCTAATATAAGTAATCTAGGATAAAATGGGTCGGTAATATTAACAACTATGGGTGTATAAAAAGCGCTGTTTTCGCGTATTTGAATTTAGAATTCTAAATAAGTGTTCCGTAATAGTAATCCTACTGGAAACACCACGGGGATCACATTACAATATGTTTATGGTTATTGTAGTTCCGTCTCGGTTGACTGCCGATCTGCGTAGATAGAATTTCCTCGGTACGAAGTGGAAAAGTTGTGGAAAGAGAATAGAGGTCAGACGAAAATTACAATGTCGGGTGCCACTGTTTCATTGGAGCAATGACCGAAGGAAGTGGGTTACATTGGGGCGGCACACAGCAAGAATAATTGGTAGACCTGGCACAGCATCGCATTCTGCCAGAGCCACGTCTGCACTTAAAGTCGTTGCAATTAAATGAAACACAAAATAGTACCGACCGCCGAACTTGACTATTGTACTTATATTTTGCCTTTTATTGCACTAAGACTTGTGACTGAAATGGCACTACTTTATTCTATAACTGAAATATAATTAATAGTTGTACAGTTTCATATCACGTACCAGGCTTTTATAATTACAGGATAAACTTCTTGCGTAAAAAAACTTAATAAAAAAGGAAACAATTCATTTTATTCAGATTTTTGTTAATACTATTCTTAAGATAACTTTGATAAAATAAACTGACTATTAAATAATCAACCAACATGTTAATATTTTAAAAAATGTTTATTTAATGTTCTATGCCTTTTGATTATGCTATATAATTTTACATGGGAATAGTATGCATGCACACATGGAAACGCATACATTATATATGTAGGTATCTATTGTTCATGTAATATTATTGATATCGGGCTTACAAGTTAACTGCATGTAATATCTAATAATATTTCTTCCCTTAAATTTCTTGCTATTGTTTTCGTAATATTAAAATACAAAAGATCGAAATAATGCATTTCATTTTCGGGTGCTCTGTTAAAAACATTATCCATGTTTCATTTTAATAACTTTTTAAATGTACTAAAAAACGATATTAGTTCAATGCATTTAGGATGTATGCAAAAATAATCAGGCGGTTTGTGAGAAAATGTTAATATAATTTATGTTTATTTACTGGGCGTTAATGAAAATTGGTTAAAGAACAAGCGCATTTATATCTATAGTGTAAATCTCAATCCTAATATGTGGACATTTTGAAGCAAATTATCCCTGCCTGTTTGACGTGAACTAAAATATTTGGTGATATAAAAGTTGTACATGCCTAACCATAGACAAATTAACTTTTGGAAGAATTTATGTAAGCTTCCAAATAAAATATAACAATATATCGAACATCAATGAGAACATTATTGGTATTATTAACGTTATACTTAGATAAATAGTGTGTGTTGTCATCGGGCCGGATATTGTGTCAATAGTGTATGAATCTAGCTCGTCACATTTCATTGGTCACATGTTGACTCTAGTGACGGGCACAGCGAACAGCTGCACTGCATTGCCCTCAATTAAGATTTATAAAATCGCGGTCTGCTCGACAACTTGGGTCTGGTTCTTAATGGATGTGTCCATAATAATGATGATAGGTCAAATGACACTAAGGCTAGAACGGCGTGTTCAGTGTTATCACTTATCGTTATCAGTGGCTACAGATCGATAGGAATATTTTCTTCGCGATTGGATCATTAGGCACTTTCACCGCCGTTACACGCGTTTTCTAGCGAAACACCGAACTCAATTATTAATAGCAGACTATTTTTGGAGCGGCTTCGGACGCGGATTTCGGGCATGTGCGAGGCCCGGGCGAAGACACTATCTCACCTGGGCCAGGTGTAGACGCCGGAAACTTCAAAACCGAAATGCCAGGAGCCGGCGTAAGCTCCTTGTCCTTTTGGTCCTGTACACACACCGTAGCCGTGGGCCTTGCCGTCCTCCCAGCCGCCACAATATGTACCACCATCGTCAAAGTCGAAACGGCCACCGTTGAGGCCACGCTGCGGGGGGTTTCCGCTAGCGGCGTGCGCGGTGTCGGCTAGCTCGCTCGGCTGCATCACGCGAGACCGTGGTGCCGCGGAGGGGAGGGCCTCCCGCGCGCGCCCTCCGCCGAGCTCGCGGTATAAATAAACATCAGCTGGGCATGTCGCGCCGTGGCGCGCCGCCGAGTGAACACCACTCTGGTCCTGCGCGAGGAGCACTGCCGGCCGATCGGCCGCGGCCGCCCGCCCTCCGCGCCCCGCCCGCCCTGCGCACTGCGCACTCCACGTTACACTGTGCGCTACGCGACCACCACAAACGCCTAGCTCTGTACTGTTCTATATCAACACTAAAGTGTCAAAACATAGGTACCCGACATTGATAAACTTAAGAAGTTATACTGTAAGAATAAGTTCTGATATATTTGCTGACATATTTGCAGCAATCTTCACCTAATGAAATTTGCCAAAGATATTGATGACTAAATCGCGATTTTAGAAAAATTTGATCCCGTCGTAGAATCATTAGACCTCCACTTATTAAAAGGCTAAACTACACCACCGTAGTGAACGATACTGACGTTCAGGGGAATGTTCTGCAGTATTTACTCCTCCGAATTAACGATCTAGTTTTAACTGTCACCTTTCCGTCGCTGTGTCCTTGCTTTTCCCTTCACAATGATTTGACTCGAAAATATTTAAATTGTCTTCTAAACTTAGTACATAACGTTCTCTACGAAATCGATGATCCCTTCAATAATATCTGAGCGACCAGTAAAGGCTTGTGTAGAGACATCACCACAACACATTCCAATGCAAAGATGGTTTTAGGCAGACGTACCCTCCAATATAGAAAGTCGCCGAACGATCTAGGTGACTTTGTCCTTGCAAATAGCAAAACCTCTTTGACTGTTTTTAATTAATGTTCATAATGACCGCGACCTCTTACGATTAGGTAGGCCGTTTGCCTTTCTGCTTTGCCTTTGAATATTAAAACAAAAAAAAAACGATATCTTAGTGGTAACCGGGGTCGAATGTTTACTACTTCTTGCAGTTTATAGAAGGAAAATTTAAGACAATTATTTACACTACACAAACCAAAACACTTTCTCGTAAACTTTATCTTACATTTTATAGCTTCGTAAGAGTCCTCTGCGTATAAAACAGGACTAATCAAGGATAACTTCAACGGTCACTCGTTTTTAATTACCTACCCTCCATCATCATCGTCATCATCAGCCTATATCAGTCCACTGCTGGATATAGGCCTCCCCAAATGGGGGTTTATGCCCGTAATCTCCATGCTGGGCATGCGGGTTGGAGATCTCAGGGCACAGCTTTTCGCACCGCCGACGCTGCTGCCCGTCGGCGGCCAGGGAATTTAGCCGTGCCTATTTAGGCTGCGCTATACCGCAATCAGCCGGTTGCCAGAGCCTCGTCTGTTATAGTAGGGTGCACCGCGTGCAGGTGAGGTTGCCTTGGGCTCCTGAGACGGTAGTTAGAACTCCTTACACCCCGTTAGAACCCCTTACACCCCTAAACTACTACAAGATTGTAGCAGATCATAAACTGAAAAAAATATTTATGAATTACTTAAACGTGTAATACAGACAGCAATAAATAAACACAAAAACATATCATTAATACGTTCACAACTCTATCAATGTACATTTTAATGAAGAAAACGTTTAATCTTAAGAATCCTATCGAAGTCTATGTTACTCGTAATATCTTTTAATAATCTTCTAACAATCACAATACGGTTATTAATATGAACGTGAATGTTGGTTGAGTGGGGCAGCTTGTACGAGTACCTACCGAAAATACGCTTTAATTGATGGAAAACTTATGTTATTTATTCAAGTTGTATTGCCTATTTGGATAGGACTGAGCGCGCTACTTTTGCCCAAATATTAACTCGCCACCGCTCTACGTAGGAAAATGCCCACATAAGCACTACACTAGGCACCAAAAACTTGCACCAACCCTATCCGATACTCATAAATATTCAGAGTCGTCTTGCCGCCTACGTCGCGGTACTTTATTTGATTCCAACTGAAAACAATCTTGTCTCTTTAATCTATACCTACTTAATAAGTATATCACTGCCTCGTAGTGGAACAGCCTGGTGGACTATCATTCCAACCGTTCACCGTTATTAGCCTCACCCACTTTAATTACTCGTACAATAAAGACTATTATTATATTTTCAAAACATTGGACGGTTATTATTATTATGAAAATTACTAATGTTATTGATTTTTTTCGGTGAAACCTGATGAAGCAGGTAACTTTACCCCAAGGATGTGTCATCGCCTCCGGCGAGGTAAACAAAACTACCTTTTATTGTAGGCGACATTTGACAGCGATGTCTAATTGGTAACCCTACACTGAAATTAAATTGAAAACGATATAATTATTTAAATGGCGCATATAATTTCTGTTTGTACGAAAACAACTTTACGGTTCGTAACAAACGGTTCATAACAACAGATCCAACAAAGTGATGTAGAATGTATTGCAGATGTAAAAATATCAACACGGCTTGTTTTACAAGCGCTCAAACCACAAAAAATGATCGTTTTAAATTTCAAACTGCAAATAATGAAAATGCAAGTCAGCAAAATTAAAATGTTTACCAGTGAAGCAATACCTACCACATACTATGTATACATACATACATGTTAAAATATTGGGCATCATATATTTCTAGTATATGTGAGAAGTGAACCCTGCTATAAGCCAATCGCCAGAGTCTCGTCTGTTATAACAGGGTGCCCCACGTGCAGATGAGGTTGGCTTGGGCTCCTGAGATGATGGTTGGAACCTCTTACACCAATTTTGATCTATATTACCATTATTACATACCAAAAGTAAGAAACAATTTTTACACTATCAGTCGCGTGGGTTAAAACAGTACGAGGTTGGATAGCAATCCTCAACTCCATGTTTTTTGTTAAAAGAGACTTATAAATCTCGAAAGCACACAGCTATGTGTTACATTCATTTCCAGTTCGTGCCGTGAAAGGTATTTTATGCTAACATACTCTAATATTCGTTTAATAGACGAAAACATATCCAACATGTCATATGAAATGAACTTATTTGTATACATTTACTAGCTGACCTGGCGAACTTCGTACCGCCTAACAATCTGTTTCTTTGCCCTCGCATTTTAAATCACTGGTATCTGTAAAAAAAATTATTTTAATGATATTCTATAAAGGGCCATTTTGATCTACATTACATACACAGCGTAAGTAAAGTATTTCATTGCATGGAAAATAATACCGTATTGTTTAAAATAGCTTCATAAATAACCCTTTCTTTTTTTTGTAACATGTGAAAGACAAAAATGGTTACTGTGTGTTATTTATAGGAGATAGACGTATTCAATCAAGGACGTTTTTGTAGACCTTTTTAAAATATACAATTCCGTACTACATTATTTTGATCTATCTCGCACAGTTAGGACAATGTTTGTAATGTAAGCGCACAAACATGCGTTTTTACGATATCACATATAAATTTTCCTCTTGAACCACTATATCCGTAGACGAAAACTACATTACAATTTGTACAGACAGCCGCAACTACTTCATTTTATACTATGTACCTATAGATTAAGTAGTACCGAAGTGCTAAATTTATTATATTATTATACGAAGTACAAAATCTATTAATCTATTAATTTGGCTACAAAAAAATAAGGGTTGATTGTCAAAGAGTCAAAATTTAAGGTTGTATGTACTTTTGAATGCTGTTTCTTAAAAAATAAAAAAATAAAATTTTGTCTAAGAAGAAAATAAAAAAATTAAGGGGTGGACCACCCTTACCATTCAGGGGTATAAAAAATAAATTTTGGCCGATTCTCAGACCTACTCAATATGCTTACAAAATTTCATGAGAATCGGTCCAGCCGTTTCGAAGGAGTTTAACCACAAACAGTGTGACACGAGAATTTCGTATATTAGATATTCGGATATAAATATATTTAAGTTTCTAAAAGG
>DWDT01001637.1:0-15371 GCA_018245595.1 Microceris scylla | reverse complement strand
TTATAGCAAACTTTGAAATCATGTTTAGTTACGGTTAGGCTTGGAGCTTAGGCATATTTCATTAAATACTTAAATATTGGAAATACCGCTTTGTTATTTTTTTATATTATGTAGTAATTATTATACACCCGCAAATTAATGTGAGGGCGCTTAATTATATTTAATTAACAAAATATATAAGCCTCTGTTATTTTTGAAGCTTAAAGCTGTTATACATTTCGCCTTTATTACAAATAATATACGGACAAATTTTTTATACATAATTTATTTTTGTCCTTTGTCCTATATTTCTACCGAAAAGAAAGAATAACTATAAATTTGGTTTCGAATGTAATTAAGTTATTGATTAACAATTTGAGCTTTTTATTTTTATACTCAACACAATATCTAATTAAGTTTGCAAATAACAGGACATTGGAAAAATATTACATTATATTCATGAACAATTACAATATTACAACTTTTACAATTTTTTTTTATATTCGGTATGAGGTAATTTTTTATTGCAGGTACATCTAAGTTTACAGTTTAATTAGTTACAATTTAAATCATAAAATATTATATTTATTCTTATACTGGACGTAACTAAAATTATAATATTACATCACATTACCACATGGTACTCAGTAATTAAAATATACTAAATTCTCAAATTTCCTATTTGTATTCAACAGATATGCAAACCAAGACCGAGGCGGAAGCTACCACATAGCTAAAGGTAATCCAAACGGTGTGGTTGGAGGTCGGTTTGGAGCGAGGGAGCCTGGAACTGAGGTGGTCAAAGAAACAATATACACAGCTGGGCCGAGAGGGTAAGGACATTAATATCAAAACGAGTTAAAACTGCTACAGTAAGCAACTATGCAATAGGTGTTTATTTTGTTAGATATTTACGTATTATTTTTTTCACTTCGACCAAAGACTGTCATTCTCACAGGGATGACTCGTAGAAAATACCATTTAGTACTAAGTCCATCTTTTGAAATAACTTTAATAGGAAAATGTCTCATTAGTATTGTTTAAATAAAATTAATAGCTTACGGGCGAAACATGTGCCCCGGAGGTATGCCTGATATTGTATTGAGATCATCACGCTACTGCTATTGCTTACAAATTTATTTTTAAAATTAATTGCGACCTTTAAGGATACCCGTAACTGTATAATATAGATGTCGATTTGCCCGATATTATTAACACAATGTTCCAGATTTCGCCCAAAGGGTCCCAACATCCATCGAAAACTTGACTTAGATCAGCGGCCGCGAGGTCCCATTGGAAACAAGGATGATCCTTACTTCGATCCAAACGAGGATCCCAGTTATGCGTTTAATTTCGAGACCAGAAGCTATTCGAAAAATGAAAATGCTGATAGTAGGGGCGATGTGAAAGGTCGGTCTAATAAACCTTTATTATTTGTTTCGAGTTCTTAATCGACGAGTTAATTTTTACCGAGACCTCCATAACTTCCAATCAGAGGTCGCTAAGGCAGCATATACATACATATATACATTAGTCGAGGCGACTGAATTCTACTTTAGTGCATTTAAATATATTACTTGGTACTCATTGTTGACACTTTTGAAAAGAAATTCTTTGTAAAGTAATAATATACCATTTAGATTACTTTGTTTAAATTTAGTATTGTTTTATAATATTAAAACTTTTTGGATAGGCCATTACTCATTTGTGGACGACATCGGCGAGCGTCACGATGTGAGCTACATAGCTGGTAGAGATACTGGCTTCCACGTATCCTCTGCCCATCCCGATAACCCCAACGTGATTGGATCCCCTTTCCACCGTGCTCCTTTAGTTAGAGGCGAGGCGCGTCCCAGAGGGCGTACTGCTGTGCAACGAGGCCTTGACGGGTCGTACAGGTAAAAAATTTATATAGTCTTGACCGTAAAACCAATTAAAAATCAATTTCTGATGCGTCTTTTCGTGACGTTTAATATCTAAAAATAACCTACTTTTAAAGTAAATTTCACTTGGGAGCCATAATTAGTTTCATTTTCACTAATTAAAATTTTTCATTTTGTGTCATTAAACAGGTTCATATCAGCCGGACCAGATCAAAGAAGATCAGAAAGCAGCGACTCACGCGGAAATGTAAGAGGCTCGTACACATTTTTGGATGATAAAGGAGTGCAAAGGTACATTTCATTCATAACATTTAGTATGTGAGATATTTTTATACATCATGTTGTTTACCCTATTTCTTTCTTTTCTCTAGAACTGTACACTACATAGCAGGTCCGGGAATAGGATATCGCATTGTGAAGAATAGCAATGATCCCTTCATACCACCCTACTTCCCCACCATACCTAGTGCTTATGATCCAACTTTTATCAATGCTGGATCTGGCGGCAATCCACCAGTACCTGCATATTCACCAGATGACACTGGCAGCGACGATGTTTTTAAAGGTAACACATTTGTAGGAACTTTTAATAATGTTTCCTATATAAAGCATTGAATTAAGTAACTTATTCTGTCACACATACATTAATATTTAAGTTAAGATCACAGTCTAAATTTTATATTCCAGGACCTGACGGCACGGCAGCGTCTGGTCATGTTAAGCCTCCACCTTTTCCAGCTTCTGATCCGGATAGACCGAATAGTAGCACTGGTAGCAGTCCGGGTTCTGCTTCAAGTGGAGATTCCGACGGTGGGCCCGGAGAAGGATATAACCAAGGTCCCACATTTAGTCAAGATTCGGGAAGTGAAAACACAGGCTTTGTTGATGAGGATGTGTCAAGTTTCGGAAGCCCTAATCCTACCAAAGCACCAGGTGATGCATAGCACGGATGATTGGAATCGATTGACGTTGGTGATCTTGTTGTTTCTAGTGACAAAATCAGTCAGTTTTCATCACGAGTCTAAAAAATTATTCATGGCAATAACGGATTTTGACGTTGATGAAGAACATAATTTAATGCCAAATAAACAATCTTCTTGTCCGTGAGAAGAACGTCTACCGTTCTTTCGTAATTGAAAGAATGAATGATGACTGTGTTATAAGTAAAGAAACAAGATCACAAGTTTCAATCCATGCACTGTAATGTTCGAGTATGCACTTGTTTGGAATATACATATATAAATATAGAGAAATTGCTTGATCGCAATAAACATTGTTCACCGACAACCTGGTTTTTATTACACCATCACCTATGGGCACCAAGCACCGCGTGAAAGCACAAAGAACTTAGTAATGATTACAACTTGCAGGCAAACCATGGCGTCCAACCATCAAACCTTATAGGCCGACGAAGAAGCCGTACGTACCCCTAAAACCTTCGCAGGCACCGAATAATCATGACGACACCGATTACGACGCCGGCAAAGGCGACAATAACGCACCAGAATATGCTGTAGGATTCGATATACAACACACTAAGCCTGATACAACTATCATAAAGAACATAGGTCAAGATTATTTCGGTATACCACCGGGAGTGTCCGTTAGGGCTCATGTGCAAAGCATTGATCTCTACCCCTTCGGCTCCAAGCCAATATCTCCTTCCGAAGCTTTGGAAAATGAAAAGTCTTTATAGAATACTCACACTAGAACCCTTTATGCAGATCACACATCCAAGTTTAAATATGTTTATCGATTTACAAAAATAAACGTTTTGTACAGCCAGGTAGCGTTTGATTTTAATTTTGTATAAAATACGGGGAGAAGACGGTGAGAAAATTATAAAGGCTCTCTTAATTACGTAAAAGAAAATAGAGAGGTTAATAAAAAGGTTAACAAAAACATCAGTTGGTTATATTTTAAAAATTTATTTGAACACGACTGTAAATTTAACAAAATGCAAAATAGTAACTGTCACAGGAGTTAACATGGTATTGGACAGTAGAAACATTCGAGTTATTTTTCCAAATTATATACGAACATGCATTATTCAAAAGTGTCTAACTGTGCGAAGAGAAAATACTAATTTACAACGATATTATTTACAACTAGAACATGTATGTATGTATGTAACTTTGTATAAATTGGCAGAACTTGGCCGGAGCGCTGCCGTGCGCTAATTCAGTAAAACTACCTAATGTTTTTACTGCACCAATAGGTGTATGAAAGTTTATAGGTCCATCCTGTATCCTATTCCGTCACTTCATTACGATTAGTCAACTATTTGTCCACTTTAACATGATATATGGCACTCCCACGTTTCAGTCCCATGGTAAAGGTGGTGAGCCTATTGCCATACACCGGGCACAGATCCAGACTTCAAGTTACAAGTAGAAATTCTAAATTAGAGAAATTCATTAGTACCCAACCCGAGATTCGAACCTAGAACCTCCCGATCGGAGTTGCGCTTGCAACCACTCGACCAACGAGACTAGATTTTAAAAATCGCAGAAAGGCCAATTTAATTCTTAATACAAAACAGTGGATAATACAAATATCAGCCGGCAAAATATCATGTTAAAGGGACGTGATATAATATTTTTATTTAATACTTGAAAAGGGTGTAACAAAGTTAAAAAGACAATGCATACATCGGGAGGGTTATTTGGCAATTTGATTAGTAAATAACAGGAAAGTTAATAGATGGTTAAATAATTAGGCCTAAGTCGTATATTTATAAGATTAACTACCTAACTACATGCAAGGTGATCTTAAATGCGTGTAACATAGAAATAATTATATACAAAAGATAACACAATTAATCCTTTATATATAATAATAGATTTACTATAAAGATTATAATTTAAAAAATCTAAACACAGACAAATACGAAAATAAAAAACATTGTAACAACACTAAAATATTTCCTTTCCTATACAGATAATAAACTTTAGAAAAACATACAAATAAAAAGAAATCAAGAGGTAGATTTATTTGATGAATAATTTTAGATATAATTTATGTACTAACAACTATAGTACAATGACATCGTGAACCAATGATACTAGAGCACAGCGCAAATCACGCGGCTAAATGCCTGCACGTGATTGGTCCATTGATTTGACATTTAGCGACGCGTGGGCAAGTACGAATGTCATTCCAACCTCAAAACAAAACGCCTTTAATAATCAACACTAACTTACAACATTCATTTATACAACTTATTGTAACAAACTGTAAAACAAAACAGATCTTTACATAATATAACGAGTGTAATAAAAATATTTGAAAATATAGTCGATTTGAAAAAGCGTGTAAAAATAACTGAATATAAGCACGTTGTTTTAACAAACTTAGGTTGTTTAGATTAAATTTAATACATAAAATAATTTTTATAATACATATAAATGTAATTCGAAACTACAGTAAATAAATTTTTTCACACCAACGGAAGCCTTGCTCCAAATGTACTATACGAATAACTATACAATCCGTTTATTATAATATTATATAGAAATACATTGGATAGAGTTCCTAAAAGGCAAAGTTAGCAAATCACAAGAGACAAGCTTTTGAGCGATTTATCATATGTGCGAGCTTACGTCAATTGTTTAATAGAAGATATAATATACAAAATTTCATTATAACATACTCGATACTCCAATAACGATATTAGGACTAAAGTTGTAACTTGTTATAATTAAACAACAGTAGGCATGTCGGTATACTGTACATGCAACACTTTTTTATACATCTCTCTCTAAGCTTAATGTTATTTAACATGAATAAAAAAATGCAACTGGCGATTCACGACGTTATTCTTAAAGTAAAAAAGTTTCTATGATAGTATCTAACGGAAATCTTCGTATCAATCTATATTTGTATATATACATTTATTTAAATCACGATATTTGATTTACAAGTAAAGCAGGTCAGGCGACGCATTACCGTTGTCTATGGATCGCAATGATCGGTTAACATTTGGTAGACCGAATGCCTGTGTGCCATGCTTTAAAAGAAAATACAATGATGAACCGATTAATATTGAATTTCGTAAACGAGCATCTGTTAGTCTACAATCAAATGTTTTAATATTTAAAAAAAACATGTAATGTTAACTGTTTTTAACAACTAATAACATAATATGCACTTAAGTATGTTTATGATGTTGATTTATATAAAAACTGTCGAATTTTTAATAATTTGCAAAACAGCTGAAAATGCCATATTTAACATTTATTTCACAGCCATTATTTTATCCTACAGCATGATTATTTTAACAATACTTTTTTTATTCAAGCAAATGATATATCATAACCCGTACTATTATTATCTATCTATCCTATCCTTTACATGTATATCAAGTAAATAATATTCACGCGTTAAATATTTTACAATAGATAAGAATACAGCGTTTATATACCAGTGTTTAAATAGAATATGAACATTTTCACGCGGGAAAATGTTATGCATTATGGTTGAGGGTGCCGAAACTTATACAAACATAAAAATTGGGCAAAATTTAAGCAAAATGTAATTTATACGAGGAGACTAAGTTGTATTTTAAAATAGTTTAAATGTTGACACAAGAATTAGTGTAATGTTTTTTTACGGGCTCAACAATAATTTTTATAAAAGCAGAGACAATAGAGCAGCAATAAACAAAGTATATTAAAATATTTCTACGATCTTATTAATAAAAGTGGGGTTATCATTAGTACTTTACAAACATGTTAGTTACTGAAAAATCAATCAGTTCATATATAATATATTTAATGTATAATAGAATAAAATCAACATAGCTTATAAAATCGAAACAGTTTAAAATTAATAATCAAATCAAATGATTAATAAATCGCAAATAATGTTCTGGCCCAAAGGACCGATAACTTTAATTTTGTGCATATTATTTAACATATTTCAACTATCTAACTCTTTCCATTTTAATATAATTATACTAGTAACTATCTAATTATAGTGTAGTTTACTTTGAAACTGGATATATACAGAACCTGTTATAGTGAATAGGGGGGTTATATAACGTTAGCAAAGGAGGGTAGTTTACACAGGGAGAGTTTTCCATTTGAATTTTGTAGTTTTATGACGTCATTTGATAGTACGTCGATGAGCGTCAAAGGAAATAAGATATCTATTTGAAAAACGCATATTAGTTTCAAATTGCTGTCTAAAATTCTGCACTTTAAATATATTTGGGCAATTGTGTGGTAAACAAAATTGCGTAAACAACTTCTTTTGCGTAATTCATTCTGCACATTATATATGACATATTATTCAAGATGTAAATAACTTTATCTATATTTATGTCATTGCCGATCTTAACATATCATCATTATTCGTCGTAATGTCATTATTATTATCTTAGTGATAACAGTAAAGTGTTCTCATATTATCCACACGTATAGATTTTTCTCGGCACATAATCAGTTCATTTTTATCATTTTAATGTTTTAATAATATTATAAAACTTTTGAGCTAAAACATAATATTAAACTTATTTGAAGGAGTTAATATTCGACTATTGTAATTCTGTTTCACAATTAGTGAAGAATGGGTGGTTGTATTAAACTATCACAAGTCGAACTTTGACAGATAAAGAAAAATACATCTTGTATGTAACTTTAATCTTTCACTAAAGACTCTACACACCGAGCAACGTTTTTAATTGCCCATGTTCATAATGAAGCTTAAAATAAAAATAACCTATATGCCGGATTGTGTGAACTACTTTAACTTACAATAATTTTATTTCAACAATAATTACCCGCTTTCTATTAACATACAATAATTAATACATGAAATTCACTGCCCTCAAAATTATTTTCGTTTTCCACAGTGTTTTCCAAAGACAAAAATATTTTACGGCAAGCAAAAGGAACGCATTGTTTAATCGATTTTTAAAAACAATCTATATGCCGGTTTAATAATCAGACGTATTGAAATTCATAAAAGAGACTAGAATAAATAACTACAAACTACTACATATGTATAACATGTTTTCGTTAATTTTTTCCTACAAATGAGTATACTGGCTGAAAATATTTATTTTGGCAAGACATTCCGAGCCTCACGCGGCAACAAAAGGTTTTAGTATATTCTGTTAATATATTAAAATATAATTTCACTATAGTAAATCACGTTCATGTATCAGACTTATTTATAAATGATGAATGAATGATACATTTTTTTTTAGGTTAAACGCTTTTGTAATTCGTTTCCTTTGGTCAAACGTCAGTTTATTTCGACAGACCATATTACTATAAAAAATAACGTGGAAATAACTTAAAAAATCGTTAATGCTACCACCAACTCATCACTTTACTCCATATTTTTTCGAACGTTGCATTTCGCGGGAAAATTAAAATTGACAAATCGATTTTTTTTATTTGTTACATTATCTAACGGTCACTGGCTTAATGTACAACAGCCAACTAAAACCGTGTACTGGTAATCTACAAGAAGTTCATAATCTAAACATATTCACGCCTGTATTTCCCCGAAGGGGTAGGCTCAGGAGTGTAGTACTCTTATGTTCCACCTGTTATGTTATAGGTCCCATGGTTAAGGGGATGAGCCTATTGTCATACACCGGTCGCAAATCCAATATAAAGTTCAGTTACGAAAAATAAATCTCAGCCCGTTTTAGTTTTTCCGCCAAATGTTGTTGACATTTCTTTGTATTTTTTTGCATGTGGTTCTACAAAAAGTATAATATATTAAGAATTTCTTATCATTTAACAATGGTCATTGTTTAGTATTTTTGTTATTATTATACTAGTGACTTCGAAAATTTTAAATTCGACTACATTTCAGACCAGTTTCCTCATTTGTAGGTCGTTAATTATTCAGTATCAGTTTAATTTATTGGCACAAATAGCTATTCAGTTTCTTTATGTGATTATGTTCGAGGTTAGTATTTTTTCACTAAATGTTATATCTCACAATAAAAATAAACTTTGTCTTAAAATTATAATAGGAAACATATTCTGAGCGAGACAATTTGAAAATACTAAAAAATATTCTATGAAAAATTTTTCTAAATATAACATATTTTACGTAAAGTGATATTTTTTCTAAAACGATACACTGAAATACGTTGCATGATTAATATAAAATTGTATTACACAAAAATATATATTTTCTGTAAAACTTAACATTATGGGCCACAAGGCTTTATTTTTTAGACAAATTTAACATAATCTTGAGTTGAAACCAAATGGAGGACGATACGATGGGTCATTTTTTTCATAAACGAAAAATGGTTGATATAACAGTTCGGAATTTAAATATCGAATATTTTGAAAGTAGACAGATAGTTTTATAAGCTCAAACAAACGTGCGAGTGACAATGCACAACTTTCACACTGTTTCTAGGTGACAGTACCTACGCATGTTCCTCAATTCGTTTTCATGTAAGATGTAACATAAATTTAAATAAGGTGCATTTTGTGCTTACAAATTATAGCATTTAGGTAATAAACTTTATGATGACTCAAGCAAAATTACAACTTATACAAACCATGTAAGAAGTAATTTTGTTTGAGTACCTTTGTGCGTTTAATCATTTACTTTACCCCGTACATCTTATAAAATCGCACACGGCTATAATCTGCAAATAAAAATATTTCTAAACAGAAAAAGATACGTTTGAAAGAGTCTTTTTTCAGATGCGAGTTGGATAAAATTGTAATGAGAGGGAGAAAGAGAGATGGTTTTCTTTTTACAAAATGTTCACCTACCAACGGCTCGTCGGGATAAGCTTATACAAATATTTTATGCAAATTTATATAAATCTCTCTCGAACTATACAAATGCAACGGTCATAATTCTTTAACAACGTATAACCCCTAAAGGAGCTTAGTATAATCGCATCCTAATATATGTATTTCAATTAATAATAATTGTTGGGATTTCAGATTTTAGACACACTTTGATTAAAACTTAAATTGTATAGGTAATTGAAGTAATAAATTAATTTTTACATTCGGTTTGAAGGTCGATTTTGGAACATTTCTCTTATTTCGATATTTTTTTGTTGTGATCACACCGAATAATGTTAAAAAAATTAACAAATTAAATGAAGTTGTTCTTAATTTAAAAAACTGACAGCTTCTTACAAAATGACAACTACTAGAACAGTCTTTTACAATAGAAACGTAACAATACTATGATTGTATTGTAACATTGTATCATTGTACAAGATTATGATTTAACTTTCAAAATGAAATACTGTAACACGTAAGGAGTCTAAAATCTGCAAGTCGCCAACGTGTCTTGGGTGCGGGGTGGTGGACATTACGTGATCTTCATCTTCTTGGTGGTTTCCCCGAGCATGTCCTTAATTTTGGTCAACGGTGAACGACGGTCATCGTCCCGAGGTGTGTACCCGGAAGGCAGGTGAATGTGCAACGGGTCCCGCAGCCGCGCCAGGTCCTTCTGCAGCTTGTCGATCTGGACAAGTGAAAGCAGTACACATAATAATAAAAATTTTTGCCCTGTGTATGCTGTCATGCTTACCTCCCATTCCATTAGACATATAACATAATTGTTCAAAAGTGGGTCTACTAAGCTCCTCTGCTTATTCCTACAGGGAAATACACGCGTGTATGTATACTTTAACCTTTACCTTCCACTAAGCCATAATAAGCTCCATTATATCTATCTGTTCTAACACTGTATCTTGGACTAAGTCCCAGAGAGAGGACGTTGTCAACGTCAGTAATAACATAATGCGCTTCTCACTATGCATGCGAATACTAGACTGCTCTCTCTACTTCATATGAGAATATATGTATGTCTTACCTCATCCTTTAGATAATTGTACTGGTTGATGTCGAGGCCGACCTTTTTCGCCTTCTTGTGCAGTGTCAGCAGGTGCTGCCTGTCCTTCACATCGGGCAACACGTACTCCTAAATTTATCAGAAGAGTTTAGTTTCAAAGGAGTCTGAATAAACCTTATGGTCCTCTTGAGTCCTGTAGGCTATATCCTCATCCTAGAGGCTATAAATATCCACATCCTATAGGCCATATCTACATTGCTTTGCTCGATAACTCTTAACCTAATTGCTTTAAGCCTCAGGAAAAAATAAAAAATGGCCTAAATCAGCCACTAAAAACCACCGACCTGTTTAGTCAACACGAAGTAAGCGTACGCGGCCATCGCGGTGCCGTAAGTCACGAAGTACGTGACCGGCTCCATGATGTCCCACGAGTATTCCCACCAGGTGAGACGCGCCAGCACACCAAATTGTACTCCCATCAGACCCAGCCCTATCCACGTGAGCGCTGACGTGCGACGTGTGGTCTCCATTTCCAATGATACACGTTTCTGGAATGCCAAACGAGAAAGGATTAAGTTAGGTTAGTTGTGTAATTACCATGAATTTTAGATGCAACCTCCTTGATATGCACGGTTTTATCAATAGCCTACCTCTTCAAGAGGCTGTAACTCAGCTGTTAGCTTTTCCAGCTGAGCTCTCAGTTCACGCTCCTTGCGGATCTGGTGTTCTCGCACGTTCAGAGCTTCGTACAGCTGGTTCACCAGATTCCGCACATCGCTAAGTCGCGTTATCTCTTCCGTGCTGAGACGTTCCTGGAATGTAAGAATAGAGACATTTTAGGATCAAGAAGAATATCGAAGTCTCAGAAGTATTGGGCATTAGAGTACCGTGACAAGTGTTCATTATTTAATAAAGATAAAAAGTGACATTAGGAAATGTTGGGCCAAGAATTGAAGTTTATGCTAATCTCATAAAAATAAAGAAAACTGTCCCTAGTAGGGAGGTAACGCAGACCTATCTTTGAATAATTTCACTGATTAAACTAAAATATTTGGACATATTTATTGTACATACTCGTATATCCATAGCTTGTTTGATAACTGGAATTAATGTAATGTTCAAAGGTTAACAAGATACTTTAAAATATATTAATTTATGGATAGATATACATATACATATGTACTACTGATCAAAAAATATTAAAGTAAAAATATAAAATAGACGAAAGTAATCTAGATTTAAAGAAATCTTGCGATGAAAAATAAACCTGTTCTCCTGGAGACAGATAACATAACGGGATACGATATTGTCAGGTTAATCCAATCTACGCCGTGTCGGCTGGATTTTGCGAGATTTCGGGCGACTTGCCAAACGCCAGGTGGTGGGTATTTCATATTTTTATATTTAATGGAAAGTTTATACGAGACAGCAGACCATGATTTATAGCAAAAGGATTTTTAGAACCGTACACACGTACCACTAATTACACTTACGTTACGTCCATTTACGTGATTTTTAGATATTTTTGTAAGAATTTTAAACGCATGGTATCAAAGTTGTTTTATAAAAATGTTGTATAATTTTTACCGTTTTCTTTATTTTGACCTTCATTATTTTAATTTTATGTACAGTCCGCGTGTTGTTTTGTTTTATATCTTCACTCTAACGATGTCCGTTAGTGAAACATGTGGTAAAAATAGCAAAAATAGGGGATTTGTTGTGAACACAACGTCACGCCTGTATCCCCGAAGTGGTAGGCAGAGGGGAACAGTACTAAAAGCGAGATAAAATGTGTAGGTATAATTGATAAGTGCGGAGTGAGCTGAGTATTTATTTTTTCATTTACATATTTATTAGAATGAAAGTACCATTGACTTTATTAATAGAAAACAAAAAATGCATGTTTCACAAATATCTTTCACAATAATTCAAGCATACAGAAAAAATCAAATGTTATTCAAAGTATTATCAACGTTATGTTATTTAACGTACATAAGAAGTATATATTATATGAATTAACTACATACATATGTTCAAAACACTTGGCAAAATGCCAGCCACTTAATAGCTGACTTGGTGATAAATATTCGATCAATTTAAAATATTCACATATTCAGTTCATCGAACGCATTGGATTTATAAAAACAAAAAAATAATAACGGAGTGTTAAGAACTTGTTGATATAAAATTTAAGCGACGGCTTAAATATTTTTATATTTTTACTGCAAGGTAGTGTTGGGAAACTAATCTATCGATTTATCGATAGGCTTTATCCTTTGCCTATTCCTTTCTCGACCCTTTTATCATTGCACTGTTGGAACACGGGTCTCCTCTCAGGGGTCCATCCTTTATCACTGGAACTGAAGTACTCAACCAATCAATTTTCCTATTGAAACGAGCTAGTGGAATCGTACAAAAACATGAATAATTGGGGCAATTCAATAGCCTCTCCATACTCACCCGAGAGTCTACTAACACTCTTAAATGGACAAAGAATGTTTAACTAGCCTCCAATTCCATTTCAGTGAATAATAATAAGAGTTTCATCACTTCTGATATAAATTTACACTTTACTGATAAAAATAAATAATATCTTGAGACATCTAAGATCTCTGAATCAAAGTAAGCGTCTATAGAGTTTGTGTTATGGTAACCAAACGGCTGACAAAATGTTTATATTCATACAAATATATACTTATATAGATATTTTTACACCTTGATATAGAATAAAAACTTGTTCTTATCACACAAATATTTATTTTAGGTGGCAATCGAACCCATGACCCCCGGCGCAACAGTCAGGTTTACTCGCCACTGCGCCAACAGATCTGTCAAAACTGGGTATTAAGGTAGAATCTAGTAGCGATGATAGTACAAAGGAGTACAAAGGAACAATGCGGGCATTATTGCCTCAGTCCAACACAAC
Organism: Microceris scylla; assembly: GCA_018245595.1. Lineage (NCBI taxonomy): Eukaryota > Metazoa > Arthropoda > Insecta > Lepidoptera > Hesperiidae > Microceris > Microceris scylla. The sequence goes on along the minus strand of DWDT01001637.1, from coordinate 1,784 downwards.
ACACAAGGTTCCGTGAAACGATATAACTATTCATAGAAATATTTGCACAGCGACATCCCTCAGAGGCCCGAATTTCTGTTCTTTAACCCATTTTGTTCAGACTTCTCCTGAACTTTGCTAGAAAGGGTACGACAAACTAGTCAATAGGTACATATTGTTTACAATTTTAGATGAGTAAAAAGCAAGTTTAAGTAATTAGTTGAATACAAAAAAATTTGTTAGTTAGTTGAATATAAAGTTTCATATAATTTATTTTGAAGGTAAACTAAAACTGCCATGTGCTCTTATACATTACACTAGTACACATCTTTGACGTGACGTGTTGATCCAATCAGCAAACGTGGCAGACTAACCCTCACCGGCTCTAACCCTCTAATTATGAGATCTTTTTCATAAAACTATGATACGTAAAGCCAACGGCATTCTGGTCAATGAAATCAAATGGGTGGCGGGTTTTAATTGACCGATAAATCAAACACCCCTCGAAACCGGGGCTCATTATACAACGGAACAACGTTGTCACCAGCCTTCATTATGTTGTTGTTAGAACGTTGATTAATGGGGTAGGTAATGTCCGTTCGCGAGTTTTTAATACTGTCATTATAATGTTATCTACACCGCCCCACGCATGTTAACATATTTTTGTATTTGTATGTATGTATATTAGTAGTTTAAAACATACATACATATCTTCACGCCGAGTCCCTTACGGGGTAGGCAGAGAGCACATAATTTAACACCTGTGTGGTAATTATAGCAGTCTCTGCATAGTTTAAAATTCGAATCTCGGTTAAATATGTTCAATTTAGTTAGAGGAGAACGTACACTAAGAGGCATCAGAAACTTAAAGAATCTACTGAAGCACTTAAATTACTCATAGTAGATTCAGATGAACATTGCCACTACTCTAAATGTCAATATATTTGTCAGGTTTTTTAAACTACCTGTTACATACAGTAACAAATAAATTATTATTATACTGTCACGGCAGTTCCTCACTCTGGTAAGCAGATACCACCGAGTGCGAAATATCCCTGCAGATTTGACGCGAGTCTTCTATATCAGTCTCTTGATAAATGTACTGTGGATATCGTATTTTCATATCACATTTTACACCTACGTAACGTCTGATATCACGTGTGGCCGACATGAAAAATATGACGTAATTGAAAAGAAAAACTAATAAATAAAAATTTAAAAATAAAGAGTTGTAGGTACAGAGCAACACGCACTAACACTTAGCATGTTTTAGTGCATACTTCCACTGCTCAAAGTCGTTAGTGACTGCGAATTATTAGCGACAAATTGTTAGTACGCCATAAGTCCACATAATTAATTACGTAGTGCAACCGTATGTTATATTCAGATTATTTTCTATTAAAAACTAAGTTAAACACGCTGAGTTTTATCGGGTTATATACAATGACCAATATGCATTAAATCTGACCATATTGTAAGACATTAATAAAAGCCTAAATACAAAAGATAAATAAGTATGAGTATGAGCAAAAGATATAAGAGTATGGTATGAGCAAAAGGTATAAGAGATGAGTAAAGTAATAAAATAAAAATGATAATATATGAAATGAATTATAATAAAATAATATAATAAATAAAAAGATAATAAATTAAAAAGATAAATAAGATAAAGGATTTATAAAGCCTAAATAAAAAAGAATACCTCTTCGCTGACCTCAATAGCCATGTAATCTATTATATAAAAATGAATGTTTGTATGTATGTTATCGATTATCTCAAAAACTACTGTACCGATTATTATGAAA
>DWDT01001636.1:0-15371 GCA_018245595.1 Microceris scylla | reverse complement strand
CCCGCACTTGGCCAGCGTGGTAGACTACGGCCTTAACCCTCTCAATATGAGAGGAGACCCGTATTCCAGCAGTGGAACTGTAATGGGTTAAAAAAAAAAAAGAAACAACAACATGAATTTTAATTTGTTTGTCCTATTTCCATACATTGTATGGGAATATCATTTTTAAAATGAAATTTTATACAACAAAAATTAATTGTGTTTGTCTATATGGAGTACAATTATTCGTACAGGATAAGACGATGTTGTAGAGAGTTGGACTGACGTATTACTGAGGAATCATAAGTAAATGTGTGATCGGTAATAGTTTAGAATTAGTTTAAAAGATGCCTGAAGGTAATGTGTAAATCGCCTTATGTCGTAATTAACATTTTGGAGAATGAGAAGTCTCGTGTAGGAATGTTGACATGAAGTGGTAATGAACCAATGAAATTACGTAATACATTAAGTAAGCTATTGTTTAAAGATGTCTTTTATTTTATCGGTCAATATCGTATTTTAATATGTATCGTAACATATGAGCATGTTTACGTTATTTTGTACGTTGGAAGTGAGTTTGTGTAAGTTACGGCGTAAGAATCAGCGTAGCAATAACAATGCACCTTAAGATCATTAATTTGATGAAATTATTCATCGGAGTTTAGACACTCAATATTGAGACACGTGGTTCACCAAACAGCAAACTCAACGATTCGTTTTTAAAGCTAACCGTTACTTCGGTCGAAAAATCACCCGTGTTGGAAAACCAAAGGGCAGAGTGATGAAACGATAAAGGTACACATAATTTTTATTTATTTATTTATTTATTCTTTATTTAAACCGCACAAAGTAGTCCAGGAATAAAAAGGCGGACTTAATGCTAAAAGCATTCTCTGCCAGTCAGCCTTAATTTATTTATTTATTTTATTTATTTATTCTTTATTTAAACCTTACAAAATAGTACAGGAATAAAAAGGCGGACTTAATGCTATATATATACGGATATATGTTAGATGATAATTAAGCTCAATTATGTATGACGGAGTATATTAAATACGGTTCAGTTATGAATGGACATTAATAAGACGCGGTCAGACCTTTATAAAGAATCTCTAGCAATACTCACAAACAGATTCCGCGCGAACGGAGTCGCGGACGACCTCTCACATCGTAATAAATGTCACAGAGAGAACACATTGACGTATTACTAAAGTTATTCCAGCTCACGTACCAAAAATGCCAAAGGAGGATTCCTTTTGAGCGTCAAAGCCCGTCTGCATCCTAGCGCCTAGCGCGAACATGTTTTCAGCGAAATTAATGACATCACGTCACTCAAACTAGCGCGAATGGGTTTATAGGTTACATACTCGCTGGAATGACAAGACTTGTACATTTTTCAACGGAGTTGTGTTAATCTTGTTTTGGGAGATTTTTTTTTACTTTCGGGAAATTAGGGAGTCTTACTTTATTAGTGACTACGATTTGGATTTTTGTATGGGTTTACAGGTTAATACTGATGCTTACAATGAGTAATTTGCTAAAAATACCTGTGATGTTCATAGATTTATTAATAATGTAGTATTTTATGTGCTATGCAGTATTGTGCTTAATATTTTTAGTTGCGCCATTGGTTGGGTAGTCGCAAACGAGACTGTTGATCGAGAGGTTCTGGGTTCGATCCCCGAGTAAGGCACTTTTGGATTTTTCTATTTTTAAATTCCTAGTAGTAGCTCGGTATATGGTTCTGTGCCCGGTGTATGGTAATAAGGTATTCCTTGAACGTGTAACGTAACTGGTGAAACGCAGGAGTGTACCACACTCCTCTGCCTACCTCTTCGGAAACTACAGGTGTGATGATACATTATTTCGTTACAATATTATTAACACATATTTAAAAAGTTTTATTGTGTTATTAACCGGTGAAACGTGGGAGTATTCTGCATTCCTCTGCCTACCTATTTGGGAATTACAGGTGTGAAGTTACGTTTTTTTGTTTAATGTGTTATTATTAAGTTTTTAAATGATACTAATAAGCATACAATGACTACTTTCCATCAGAATTATCTGTTCCCAGTAACATTAGCTTAAAAAGTATATCTTAAAGAGAAATAAATAAATAATAATCAAACTATACATTTTGATCAATTAACGTATACGTAAAATTAATAATAATATTTATTAGAATTATGTAGATAGATGTATTTTGATGTAACATCACATATTCATGATATTTTTTAAAAGTTTAACTGAAAACTGTAAAAAAGTATGAATCGAACGATTAAATCACTGTTCAACGAATTCAAATGCAAAACTATGCAATCGTTATTCTGATTGCTACAAGTCGTTCGTAAATATGCATTATTCCATTGCAAAAGTTCTTCGAATGATGCATAATTAAAATGAATTCATTATTTTTAATCTAACGGATTAATTGCTTAGATTTTGAGTTCGTTTCTGTTTCCATAACCCACATAACTCATTAATGACTTAAGGTATTTTTGAAGCTGTTGTCTTAATTTACTACTGTATTCGAACAGGAATAGTTCTAGTCTCTTTCTCAACATTTAAAAGAATAAATCTGTTTCAATACCCCTTATAAATATAATTAAAGTGTTACATAAATCTTTGATAAGTAAATCGTTTTCGTAACGCGTATCAAAAGTGTAGATCAAACGTCAATATACAATTGACTAGTAATTATTTACAGTCTGGAGTATCTAAATAATTTACATTTTTTTTCTATCTTGGGTCAGCCCTGGGTTTTTATTAAAGTAGGGGTCTAAATCGACCCATGAGAGAATTCAACTAAGAGTTTTGGGCAATTTACTTTCCCAGCACACACCCTGCAACATTAATAACTGTACCCTTGTGTCGTGTTGGCTATTCACCGCTGAAAAATGTTTGAAGTTTTCTCTTGTACGTTTCATGACTGCTTTATTTATTATCTAATTTTTATTACATAGTCCCGTTTAAATGAGAAATACTAGGGTATCTATTCTCAAATGCCTTGTCCATTTTGCTAATGAAGGATGTTGCCGCATCGCATAACGATTCGATTATATATTTCTTCATCACTATCATCTGCTTGCTTTCGTCCACTACTGGACATAGGCCTCTTCAATAGCTCGCCACTGAGCTTGATATCTTATATTTCAATATTTATACGTAGTAGCATATTAACTACATGTCAGTACCTATGAACGACCTTCATAAATCTACATCACTCAAAGTACTAACACTAAGACTATACAGAACCCACAATTAGTATGTAATACGATTAATCTAGCGACTATGCTGATCTATGAACCCTGACCTGCGAGTATCGTACATGTTGATGGCGTTGACAGAGAATAATGGAACAAGCTTTGTGAAGATTTGTGTTAATGAGGCTTAGTTGACTGAAGGCGGATCATAGATCCTCTTAATAGGGATTATTTTGTTAACTTACTCGTAGCTAGGTACACAAGTCATTTAAAAGGAACTTAAGTATCAACGAATACCATACTTCAACACATCTGAGTAAGAGCCACGCTGAAAAGCTTCAAGTACTAAAACCATTAAGGCAACAAAATATATGTGTATAATTAATAACCTTCTAATTATTAGTGAAGAAATCTGTTCAGGAATGGCACTGTAAGTATTTCTGAAACACGGTTTTAAATTCCGAAGGTTCTAGAAGTCTTATTTTCTGGTTTCAGACTGCAGCTATTGCTAACCTTAACAAGTAGTGGCTGTACTGTTGTGTTCGATTTGAAGATAAGGGTGAGTTTAAAAGGTTTTGAGTCGATCATATCGTAGTGAAAACGATACATTTGCGATTACATATTATATACATAAGCTGAATACAAGTAGCTAGCATATCCATTTAGCTAGTTTCAATACATTAAAAACAATCATATTGCGCTATTAAAATCGACTGCTCTCCAGCAAATCTTGCATGGAGTCGTGAAATATGAGTACTTATCATAACTTTCTGAAGTTGTACCGTGAAGTAGAAATTAATTTGCTTGAGTTTCTTCCTCGAAAGCCGGAGAACTTTTAATGAACAACAAAATTAGATTTCCTTTTGAAAAATAAGTAGTGAAGACGAAGGATTTATGTGTGACCAGTATTTCAGTGAAGTTGGTAGACTCGTCAGACTGACAGACCCCGGACCTGCGACTATCGTAGTAGTTCATGTCGATAACTGAGACAAAGACAAATTGAAATGTCTTTGTGACAAGAATCTCGTACTAATAGGGCTTAGGTTTTTGCGAAAGGTCTCTAAGCCGGCCTAAACTGGATTACGATATTCATCGTTGTATTTTAATTATATTCAATAATTAAACTAAATCGATTCTCTTTTTTCGTATTCGATTTTATTATGCTCGCTTTGAATGAAATGATACTTGAGAGAACAACGTCTGCATATTCTTTGTAGAATTCGTTGATCGTGCAACATTATTTGTGCGAGGTACAAATCAATGGAGCCGTCGATAACAGAGAGAATATCAATCTGTCACAATATATTGTATTGTAGAAAATAGTCAACATGAATAGGTCGCCAAGTACGAGGCTGACTAGCGCTAGCCGTGTTCTGTAGGTTTCGAACAGTTTATAAATTTAATTTTCCACATAACATTATAAAACATTTAGTAACCTAACCTAAGATAACCTCAACGCGACCACATGTTTGTTTAATGTTTAATGTTAAATCTTCTGTGGTTTTTTTCTTTCTATTTTAAAACTTAACGACTTTTATAACATTGGGTAAATAGATTGTCAGTTTTCTGTGCTCATTTTCTAAAACCATTTATTCAATCCCAGCTTTTAATTCCATATAAACATGTTTTAGTTTTGCTACGTTACCTTATCTTGAATATATGTATTTAACCCAGTACTTCAATGAACTTAAAATTCAGCAAACCAAAGCCATAAGTTTCCCATTAATACAATTTCGGCACGGATCACCATGAAACAGATTGACGCGAACGCCGTGACGAACATTTAACGATCTGTCAACGGGAATCTATTTTCAACATTTTTTTCATTCTTTTTATTGCTGCCTTTCACTGTTCGGTTCGAACCCGGAAAGATATATTGTATAATAACCGCGTATTAATGATCGTCTGCTGGCGACAGCTGGTTGATAAATGTTTAGAATTTGTCCATTCTGTTCACCTCTTGATAAAAAGATGCTTCGTAATATAAGTTGTCACTACAGCGTGGGCTACGATCGCGATCAGCTCTTCGATCGGTTACTGTTGTTGGCAAACTTCACAAAGGTTTCCATACTGTAGGGGGCACTTTAATCAATCAATCGCAGTTGCTGTTGTTCGGTGACAGTCAACTTTATCTTGGTCTTGTCTTTTTGGCACAAAAGTATATATAAACGTATAATAAAAATCACTGTAGGTATCGATGTATCAAAAAAAAATTAATTTTGTGATAGACTGTGTCTCACTATTTACTGGTGTATTGTGACACATAACACAAATATCTTACAACACAATATAAAATGATTAAATCCACAAATTTTGTTTCAAAAAACCTTTTGTTTACAAGATTCAAATACCTAGCGTATAAATATATACGGTCAGCAAGTTACTGTGCTAAATGTATAATTATGTGCTAACTGTATAATTAACCGGGTAATATTGTGGACTTCAAATTAGTTTATACGTAATTGTCCAATAGCTAGATATCCTAAGGGAGTATAATGTTACAGTACAAATTACCCGAGTCATAGTTAATATTTTTAAAATCGCTGATCCGTAAACTGTGGATGAAGTTAATAGAAAGGCTTACAATAAAAAGTTAAAATCCAACGTAATTGTCTATCTGAGCAACTTGATTGAATTAATTGATTAGTCCATCTAAAGCAGTTACGTCTACTTGAAGATGGAAGAAAACAGTTACTTAGTGTTTTTGTAAAGGTACATTTTAGTACGTAACATTCCTGTAATCCCCGAAGAGGTAGGCAGAGGACTGTAATACAACCCCACGTTTCACAGGTTATGTTTACGTCCCACTATATAATATTTGGTCAGCTTTGCCATGCACATGACACAAAGCAAGACTTTAAGCCCCCACTGGAAATTTCAAGATGGAAAAAGTTAGTATGTTTAGTAACAACATAAATTATAGATTTTAGATTATAAAATACATCCAAAGTCAATTATAAAATATCTCTATAAAGCGATCTCTTAACCAATCCATTTAGCACGAAAAGTAACAACTTTCCGCGTCGAACTTGTCCCGAAGTAATTTGCAATAAATTCCATCCACGGTCAGGCTTATTGCATTATAACATTAAAATAACACTTGCCATTGTTACGAAGTGTGTCGGATTAATTTAAATCAACCAATATTGTACAACAACACTTTTGCATTGTTTAAAAGATAATGAAAACGGAGATTTTCCTAAAAAATAAAGAGATTGTTACAGCTTTGATCGAAGTCTTTCGTTGTCAATAATTGTAAACGATTGTAACTTACTGTAAAAATGATAACCGTAAAATTACACTTATGATATGTTCAATGTAATATGACAGGAACAATTACAGGTTTCACGTACCTAAAATACGCTTTGCTGATTTACTGGATTTCACGACATGACAAGCTTGTTTATTCCATGACCTAATATGAAAGTTCAACAAATATTCCTTTGGTAAAAGGTAAAAAATCTTCCAAAGGCATTACTGGAATGGAATCCAAAAATGTAGATATTGGGTATTTGACATTTAATCCTCTTTTATGGTGGTGGAAACGTTGTAAAGACGACTACTAATCGTGAGGTCTTAGGTTTGTATTCGGGGTCGGGTGCTATTAAATTTTTCAGATTTTGATTTTCCGTTAGAAATTAGTAGTGGCTCGTTTCTCGTATTTACATATATAAAGGTTTGCAAAGTGTTATTTCTACTTTGTCGTTAGCTTTTGTGCCGGTAGCGACAGTTTTTCCTTATAGCGGGAAAAAATTATTTCATCGCGACAATTTTACCCCGAATGAACCCTATACAGGGGTTATTTTGCCTCTTTAAGGAAAGAAATCGAATGACTGTTGTGAATTATTATTAAAAATTCTTCACAAATTCCGTGGTAAAATCTTAAAAGGCCCCGCGACTTCGAAAGTAATTTGCAGTAAATACCGTTTACAAGTCACGTCTACGGATGATTTGAACGTATGTTTGTATACGGAACCTGCAATTCACTTTTGGTTCATAGATTAAATTGTTGAGATTACATCTTTCGATTTAGAAAAGGTCCGGCAATGTTCAAAGGTGTTTTACGGAAGGTATTCTTTCGAGGAAATCAATTGATGGAAATTCAAGATTGATCTGTATTACTTTTCATTTCGGATGTGATGTGTACTTATGTTGAATTTATTTTCGTCAAAAAAAATCTGAACGTAAAAATGTTATCAAATGAGTAGTGCTCAATATGGAAGAACTGTGTCGAACAATGGACTGATACAATTTGATGATGATGAATAGGGATTATAGTCATTTGGAATCATGTCCTGTAAAATGACATATTGGAGTGACTTTTTCGTTGCAAAAATTGAGGATTGCACCTTATTTCTTAATCAAATCAACAGTAATTTTTGTCATTTTTATATTATTGATCTTGCTTCTAAATATTTATATATCGTTACTTGTACATACATTCACATTGTTACTTTCGGATAATACATTTACATTTTTATAACATTTGAGAGAGGACAGGATAATATTGTGGGTGTATCTCATATTCCGGGGGCATCTATTATTATGGGGTGAATAGAGGGTACAAATTCTAAACATTTATCAGACGCGCTGTCGCGGCCAGACGATCATTAATTCACTGCTATCATTTATCTTTCCGATTCCGAAGTTAACAATGAGAGGCCGTAATAAAAAAAATTAAAAAGTGTTCAAATTCGACAATAGACGACGAATTGTCCATACTGTTGTAGCGTGCCATTTAACTCGTGTTTTTATTTTGATTACTTTGCGCAGTTACGCTAGAAAGATATGCACATAATCCTTTTAAAACAGTGATGTATGTTGATGGATTTTGAATATTGCTTGCTCCGTGGTGTGCTATTGGAGAGCGAGACGGGCTGATGATGGGTTTCACTTTGGTGGTTGTTTGATGGTGTTACCATTCTCCTTAGGGAACAGTGATTAAAGCTAAGTTAACTGATGTTAGGGCAGTTAGCAGATTTGTTTGGAAATTATATTTTAATATATAAGAAAACATCAATTTAAAGGTTAACATAACACTTTTTAATTGTTCATGTTATTGCCAGTTTTGGTGATATTCTGTTTTAAACATTATTAACGGGAAATTAATGATCTTCCAGCGGTAAGTAAAAAAAGATATATGGTAAAAAGTCATTAAAACAATTCTGTGTTATTGAAACAATATTTGTACAATTCAATATTATATGGTAGCTGTTACAGTAAACAAAATATGTGTATGATGACAAAAAAATATTCATTTTTCAGCATTGTACCTCAAATCCTCGTTTGAAGCTTGTGCAATTTGCAGTTCGCTGATATCCCGTTAACAAAACCTGAAGGCTGTCAGTCCAAAAGTCGTCTAGTTTGATATTCCGCTTTGAATGCACGCTTGCTTTTTGTCCGTTTCAATTCTTCAAATTTTGTTCGTTTATTAAGCAAGGTTCTATCATATTAAATATTTTCTATTATAATTAAAATGTCTTATAATCATGTATTTATTTAATTTGTTATACAATTCATGTAATACTTTTCGCTCATTTGCTGAAACAATGGCATTGCAACTGTTTCTATTTTTCATATTACTGTTACGAGGGTAGTAAAACATTAAAATATATTGAATGTAATCAATTTACCTGTTAGAAAATAAAACAAAATAATTCTCAGTATCCAAATTTCATATCCACATAGACCTTTTGTAGGTATCTAAAACGCCACAGTGCATATTAAACAGTACGACTTCATGACTTTTGTAACTACAGTACAGGTAAAACAGTAGCGAGTTTTCGTTGAAACAAAATATATCTTTAGATATAATTGTTGTAAGTCTTTGTTAAGTTGAGCTGCGGGGTTGGACGAAAGCTTCTATAATATACACAATACCCTCGTATTTCAATTGTAAATGTACGGTATCTCGTAAGGGCTTTCGATTTAAGCTTTAGAAATGTATACTTTTCATACAGATTGTACGAATTATATATTATGAATGTTGTCCATGAAAGAATTGTCCATGTTGAATTAGATAAGGACAGTAAAATCTGAAACGTCATGGTAATACAAGATTATACACATATTTATCGGTTTCGTGTACGATTTTAGGGATGGCCATCCAGAAAAACGCACGTGAGTTAGGCCGGTACAACTCGTATATAATCATGTGTATGAATACTCACGAAACGTTTTATAGTAAAATTGTCATGATAATGTTGCCTTGTAAGTCGTGTGCTCATAAGGAATAAAAAAAGTGTTATGGGTCTATCTCCAAGGTCTACAGGTTAGATAAAAAAAGGACAAGTGATAAAATTGTTTGGAAGATTTTAGCGATTGAATTGAATAGAAGGTCTGATTTAAAAATTTGGCCAATACCGGTTGCTGCGTTATGAGGAAAATGAAATTGGTGTATTATCTATTACAAAAAAATCCAATAATAAAATTTTAGCCTTCATATTATTACCAGACAACCCTGTGTAAAATTGACAATGGAAAAGTAATAAAACAGGTTACCTAAGACGCCGAAAATATCGATGACTCCATTTTATTAAGATCCAACCCAACATTATGCGGGGCGAAACGTGAACACTTTATATATTCCAGAAACATCAATCCCAAATCATTTGTACACCCTTGTAAGATATAAGGGTTGTTCAACAAAAGTAACTCATACATCAGTCTGACGTTAAGCGAGGTGAGACAGAGGATGGATATGGTCTAATATATTATGAACGGAATATGAAAATATGATAGGTGTTCTAAAACAAAAAATAAACGGAAATATATTATGGGCCGTAATTGCCACCCATTGCTGACATAGCTTAAGTCAACTGCCCAATCTTGATAAAATCTGTCCAGTAGAGCGAAGGGAAAGAATTTCAGCAGCATCACCAAGATTGACTCAATTGAATTCAATTTAAGAGTTTTCTATTAATGGCAATCCATCGATCGATGTTTTGTTATTTCTTGTTGAATAAATAAGTAAATAAAAGTTAATAATTTTGCGCATAGTATATTTATCCAACGAAGATTAGATAATAAGGTGATGTTTATAAATTGTCATTTAATAGGTGCATTTCAAGACATTAAAAAAGGGCCTAAATCCTATTTAATTTTCCGCCAAAACAAAATAATGACTATCAAGTCCCCGTAATAAGACGGGATTCTCTTCAGATTTTATTACCCTCTTCTGGACTCCCGAGAGTAAATCGGTCGTTACAACTAACGATACCCGATTTGGAGATCTCTTTATGTCTTGCCTTATTTTTGCAATTTATATGCGTCTTACTTGAATACAATCATTAAGAAAGCCAGTTTAGTAACTATAGCAACTATAATCAGTCTCCGCCACGACCTCGCTGCAAGCGTCGGGAGCTCATGAGGAAGGACCTCGTACAGGTCCGAAACTAGTCGTGCCATCCCAAAAAACATACGTGAGTTAAGCCAGTACATGTATAATCATGTATATCTAATGGGAAGACGAAAAATGGTGTGTTCGTGTGACAAAACTATATCAAAATCCTTAAGATCATTTTTACATTGTGTTCTTCATCATTCATTCTTCTTCTTTATGATGTTCTGACGGTCTGTCACTATCTTTTGCAATATCCAAAGAACTATTGAACGGTGCTCCAAGTGGCTCCAACTTGCTGTAGCTACTACACAATGATTAATGTTTAATTTATTTTCTTTTAATTGAGTTTTATTCAATGAAAAGAAAATAATTGCTCATATCTTATTCAACGTAAAACGTACATACGAGTAGTTCTTATAAATTCATATCTTATTATATTAGTCACTAGTCATTGGTAGTCAGTCGTTTTATATTAGTCACCATCTTTCACTTTTTACTACATCTTTTAAAACTACTAAAAAGTTTTCCAATTAATAATGATTTTCTAGATATCAGACTATCTCCGCTGGCAAATTTAATCAAAATTAAGTGATTTCAATTTGAAAATTTCCCTGACAGACATAAATTTACTTTCGCATTTATTATATTCATATAGTAGTATAATCATCATCATCAGCCTATTCCTGTCCACTGCTGGATATAGGCCTGTCCAATAACTCGCAATTCAGCTCTTCCATTCCAACCGCTGCACGCTGCCAGCCACATTGCGTATATCGTCACTTCACCTACCTAAAGGGCCACGTAACTAATTATAATAAGACAGTAAATTTAAAATTATATGTAGGGAATGTAAGGTACAAAATACTTCTTTACCATTTATCATATCTATTTACGTTGCGATTATAAACTTATTTAAAGGCCTGTTAAAATATTCATATACATCAAATTTCGTGTGGTCTATATTGTGAAATAAATTGAATCAATTTAAGTATGTTCAATGTATAAACACTGCCCTACACTTTCCCTTTTATACACGCCATTAGAAAAAGATCCCTGTGCTTAAGAAAACCGAATGAAAGTTCAAAAGAATCAATTCAGTCTTGAAACGGGCGTCTTGAATAACCTTTGCTAAATAAAAAAAAAAAACTTTAGTGAAGTTATTTTCTATAAACATCTTATGGGTTAAGACATCGCGTAGGGGGCGGGCCGATACACATTTGGACACGAACGCAAATAAAATCCATTGGAACCTTTATATCGGATAAGTACGGTCGCGAAACGAAAAAAAGTTGAGATCCGACCCTTTGGATTCCGTGGACCATTTGACACACAATTTTATGAGGACAATTCAATAAAGCAGAATTCACGACTCCTGCATTGTTGGATATATCGATATTAACCATAAATAGCTTTTGAAGTAACACTAAATTGTATGAAAAAGAGGACAGTTATGTTATTTGTCAGTTGTAAATTGGTAAAGGTTTCTTGTACGTGCCCATACATACCTTGTGATTTTTAGGCGGTGATCTATTTATCTATTGACTTTGCTTTAAGTCTCCGAAACCGACGTGCATGTATAAAGAGAGTGATGAACGCGGAAGAAGCACGGCACGTCAGCAAGGATAGGGATATTTGGCACTCCGTGTTCACTGTCCGCCCCAATATGTGTGCGCATGATATTAGTATAAATCTCCAAGATATGTAGGTATATAACGCATCTTAAGTTACATGTGACAACGATTCAATTATATTATGAAAATACCTATTATGTTTGATGAAATGTATTAACGAATAAATACTTTGCAACATAACGCGTTATATACATATGTATATTCCACCTATACTCTGTTCCAGAGTACTCTGACAGTTTGTTGGACTAATATCAGACTACTACTGGAACATCTCCAGCGTAAACGAGGCATAATTCAATTTGGCGCAATACCTGGACTTACTTTCGCATTTTAGTCGTCAGTTTTATTTTTCTAATAATGTCGAGTGACCGGTTGGGCGGTGATAAAAGATAAAGCGACGTGGTACCCAGGTCTTATATACCGGTAATGGCCAACCGACAAAAGAATACTTGTTTTAAGAACTTTATTAGCACCATCACTATTATCGTCAGTACTTTTATCGTTAATCTGTTGTACACGAGTCTCAGGGTTAAGGTCATACCCTATATATAGTACAGCCGAGAACAGGGCACGATGGTGCGCATTGTGGAAGGCTTATGTTCAGCAGTGGACTGAAGGGGGCTGATGATGATGATGACTATATAAGAGATTTCGTCAAGTTGCGCCATCTTTTTCGTAACAAGTTTGGGTTCACTTTTTACGTCTTCGGCTGCTCAAGTTAATTGAATGTCCCTTTTTAATTAAATCGCAGCTCATCAGGATAATGACATGTCAAAATGATGTACTTGTTTCCTGAGTTTTTTGTATTACTTTTTTCATTTAGAGCGTAAATGTAAAAGTTACTTTAAACATGTTAATAATTTTTAATATAGTTATATTCTTAATGTGTACTTGCAATTAAAACAATGTAAATAAGGATATAACTGTTTTAAATTTACAGATTATTATCAAATATTTATTGGTACAAATTTATTAAACCACATTCACAGTTCCTGAATAAAAACATTGTAAACGCCGGTTTTTTTAATGTAACGTGGAGGGAAATTACCTGCTCAACTTAGAATTCTCCATCAACTTATCTAAAGCATATGAAGTCTTTTTAACGGCATTTATCCGGTCTGAGATGCTATAGTCTTAATCCTTCAAGAAATTCATGTGCCACAGACAAAAGATGAATTCATAAAATCAGTCTTAAATACTCATTGTAAACGCTCGAAAAACAATTGTTAAACCACATGGTAATATAAAACTATTTTACGAGTAAACAAATTTAATTAATACTAAAACGGGATTCTCATAACGCAGCGCATTAAGCTTCAAAACTGATAAACGTTAATCTGAATAATTGTGCGTTTTAGACCGATATTCATTTTACTTCCAAAATTCATATTATTGCTCACTAAATATTGTTTCATTAAAACAAAATTAGATTTATCTCATTTGCAATCACATAAAATCATCGTTCAGTCGCAGTCTACCAATGAACTTTATCTAATCAAAATTGTATACGTTGTCACATAATTTGTTGCAACATGTTATATAATGAAACGCAAATAGCTGTTAAGACTGGAATGAAACTTATGGAAAAATTGTGTTGAACGTGTAGATAGTCTTATATTATGGATAGATAAGAAGAAGAAAGGAGAATGATTCAAGAAAAAATAGGTTAAATCGCGTTAATATAAATAACTACATATATGACTAAGCAGAAGCTGAATATCATCCCTATGACAACGAACAGAAAAGAGTAGGAGAATAGACAAAGTGGTGACAGCTTAGTAGTTGAGAACTGAGCTTCCGAGACTCCCATGCGTTTTGGTTTCAAACCCTGACCCGCACCTCATTACAAAATTATACGCGTTTAATATTAAATACCGCCTAGCTATAAAAAACATGATGGCAAAACTTGTTCTTCTTAGCGTTCTCCGTAATGTTTTCGAAACCGTGTTAAATCTGCTAGCTCGCGATTATCTAGCTTTTTTTTATAGAGTAGGGGGCAATTTTTTTTATAGAGTAGCTTGGGGTACTGACTTTAGCCCTTCTTTTTCTGAGAGAAAACTCGTGCCCAATAGTGGATAGATAAAAGCTTTGATTGCGATGATGAATGTGGTAATAATGGTGATGATAATTATGATGATGACGATGATAATCATAATGAACATGATAATGAACATGGTAACGATAATGATTAATAACACATTGCACCGACTCTAAATCAATTGAGATTAAAACCGCGAATTGATCGTAAAGCCACATAGTCTAGAAGTGACAAGTGGGTAAGATATACAAATTGTATAAATTATTAATATGGCATGCATATCTGCCATAAATTATTGTCCTTTCCGTCCGTTGGCAAGTATGATTTATCTATGGGGAAATTTACATTACTATAGTATCTCTGATTTACGAGTATAGATGAGATTAACCTGTTTGTTGTAAATACTTATTTTGTCATTGTTACTTCGTTTTTTAACAATTACTGTTTAATGCCTAGAAATAGAGATTATTCAGTACTACTGAAATGATTTGTTTTGGATTTCCTGAAATGTCTTATATGTAACATCATGCCTGTATTCCTCAAAAAGGTTAGCAGAGGAGTCTAGTATGCTTCCACGTTTCACCATTTACATTTTAGTCCTCAAGGAATAGATGGTGAGCCCATTGCCATACACCGAGCACCTTTCTCACTCTGAGCCTCTACTGGAAAATTCCACTAGATGACGTGATGATGCTCATGATAAAGGTTATCGTAGAGGTCCGAAATTAGTAGGGCCATCCAGAAAAATGTACGTGAATTAAGCGTAAAAATAAATGACGATATTTCATATATCAAATTCCATGTTCTACAGCTCGATGTATGAAAAATCAATATTTTCAATACAATCGAACGCAAGAATGCGCTTCACTGCAGCGTAAGTCAACTGTCGGACGTGATTCTATATTCACTGCATCGATTTATTGCATGTCGAAGTTTTCATAATAATTTCATGTATGCCTTGTGGAAAATTTCTCGCCAATTGTTTGGATTTAAATGTGAAGTATCTGAATGTTAAACTTAATAATAAAAGTCTATTTATGGTTCACGGAGGTTTCAATATGATAGTAATTTAATAACAATGAATTATAAATAAACTAGCGACCGCCCCGGCTTCGCACGGATGCAATGCTGATACTAAATACACTACAGAAAAACTGTGAACGTGGGCACGCTGCCGC
>DWDT01001635.1:0-15374 GCA_018245595.1 Microceris scylla | reverse complement strand
GTTTAATTCATACACCATATTGAAAATTTAGTGATACTTCCCAGAAGTGGTACGTTCTACTCATGGAAAACACGGATATGATACTTCATAGAATCAGTTTTATTTATGTGTGAAAAGACTAAAAGACGCGCAGCCACCTTTTTTCGGTAGCCGCTGTTCACAGAAATCTGCATTTGGAATTAACAAACGCGTGGAAGTAGAACTGTTACTATAAATTTCATCCCCTCCACCCACTAGCCTTTATGCGTCCAATGCTGGACAGGCAAACTTTGTATCTGATATGATCTACACGTACGGAGTTTTATTAGCAACTCATAACCATATAAAATTATTTATACTACAACAAATATTCTTCTCGTTAACTGGCGAATGAGAACGACAATTATTTTTAGACGCATTTACAAATTGTACTTGTCCCTTACAAATCTTTATATAGTGCAAAGTTATTAAAGTTTAAACAAACTGCAATTTTTAGCAATTTTTTAAGTCTAACAATGTGCAATGTCTTTACCTTCAATATTTTTGGTTTTCTCTGTAGATTAAGTACATTATTAATACTATAAAGAACGCAGCCGAAGTGGCGAGTATCGGGCAGTGTTACAATAATGATTCCTGTTATGATTGAATGTAAAGGCACCGTGTCCACAGAGGCGTGCAAGGCGGAAGGCGCGTCGGAGGGCGGCGCGGGCGACGCGGCGCGGCCGGCCGAGCGCGCCGCCGCTCCCGCCGCCGCCGCCACGGCCACCGCGCGCGGGTGACGTCACCAATACACCATATTACTTAGCATACCATTGTGCTACCACACTGCACTTATAAAATGTTTTAAAACCTTATAAACGAACAGATTTGATAAGGTTGTTATAATTTCAGAAAAGTACTGCAATGCTTATTAAGCGTTTAAAAACATTTTATAACGGCAGTGTAACGGCAAGATTATGATGCAACATGGTCTTAGACTAATCTTTCCTATTCTAAGAATATCGAGTTATCCACAAAGTGAAGTAAAATAATTTCTAGCTGAAATGATGTACAAATATATATAATTTTTTTAATTGTACATTTTGATTAACATTGTTGAGGATTTTGGTCTCAAATAATCTATTGTTATTTGTTTTTTTAGCGGGTATTACCCGTACTTGTATGCTTAATCCACTTAAGGTATAATTCCTTATAAACAATTAATTCGAACTAATGACTCTTTTAAAACAGAAATATTAGCAATGTAATATCACTGCAGTTTTATTTTTGTATGGTTTTTAAGTAATAATTAATAAAAATAAATAATAATAATTTATTATTTATTATTGTTATGATTTTTAAACGATAGCGTATTAAAATGTTTATAACTTGTAAAATAAACTGAACTTTATTATTTTAGTGAAGACGACAGGAAAATGTTTAGCAGCCCTGATCCAAAGATTGGCAGCATTCCAGGAAAAACGCCGCCAGGTCTCGAGGTAAGTTACAATTCTGGACACTATATTTACTTAATGTAATGTTTTTGAATATACTTGAAAGTGATTTTTAAACACGCTGCATACACATTACGGCCTTTGATTCGTGTGATTACGAGCATATGACAATGGAAGCTCTAGTGACAATAATACGTATGTAATTAGCCAAAGAAGCGCGGCCGACCGAAGGGCTCAACGAACAAGCCAAAGCCGGTGGGCGCCACGCCCCCGCGGCCGCCGGGCGCCCCCCCGCCCGCACCGCGCGCCCCCATGCCCTCCCCGCGCGCGCCCATCCCCGTGCGCCCGCGCGCCGCCGGCTACCAGTATGCCATCCGCCCCTTCCGGAAAGACTTTTCGGGGATACAGTTCAGAAGGTATGCTACACGATTATTGCATCTTTTATCTCTCTACGTCCAACCTACACATTATATATTTTAGGTTTAATTGAATAATTTCAAAAGACATCTTAACGAACTATTTATATTAATGTTTTAAACGGAATACTTTTCGGAATTATTTAAAAATGTATATGGCAGATGCAGGTCTATTTTCGATCCCACGAACGACGCCATCTTCATCGTTTGTACTCTACCATAAATAAAAGTTTGCTTTTTGCATAACATCGACCCATCGTATAATCGTATGAGCGTGCGGCAGGCGATGGAGCGACGATTGCCTGGACTCGTCACACATCCCCAACGAGGTGTACTTCGGGGACGTGCCGGTGCCGCTGTCGGTGCTGTACAACTACTACGACGCGAACGCGGAGCGCGAGCGACTGGCCACGCAGGCGGCGCACATCGCGGCGCAGAAGGCGGCCGCCAACAAGCTGGCCGCCGCCAAGCTGCAGCAGCGCGCTGTGCTCGCTGGCGAGGTCAATACCCTATCCTAATAACACTCGTTACTTACTTAAAAACGCTGCGCACGAGGGAACCTCCTTACCGCTATATTTCTCTTAGGCGCAATAACCGTTATATTATTATGACTATTTTTTTTTATAGAATAAAAAAAAATACGCGCGAGGGAACCTCCTTACCGATATAATTCTCTTAGGTGCACTAACCGTTATATTATTATAACTACTTTTTTTTATAAAATAAAAAAAAAATACGTAGACAAAGGACAACAAATTTAAACAATAAATGTGTCTCAAAATGTACCAACGGTAACATGCATAAGCACAGTGTACTTATGAATGTTGCCGTAGTTACCGTACCCTACAAGATAAGAGTGCAGCAGGCCTGTTTAAAACCACCGCCATATATGTAGCAATTAATAAATATATTTTTACCGAACCCAGCTTTGTTGACAACAGAACAGGGAAATGATACTTACGTATATATTATTAAAACTTATTTTGACCTTATTGTTTGCTCGCCATTTATTAAACAGCTCTATGTTCACCGTCTCTTAGTAGTCTGTTGTTTTAGATGGTGGTATTATAAGTTAATTACGCAATGACATTGTCCAATTTATATTTATTAATTTTGACACTCTTCTGTGTCACAGGTCACAACAGTGGATTCATCATCAGATGATGAAACAACCGGTTCTTCAGGAAGCGGTTCGGAGGACAGTGATGATGTGAGTCTAACAGTATGTATTTAAATGTTAGTAATACTAGTGCATAGTAGAGTAATAATGTAACCTTTTACAAAAACTAGGTGGACATTGGCACACCATAGAGTTTTCCATAATATTTTCTAAGTGTGAACTCTATAAATCCTCATTTGGCCACCATAGCAGACTGTGGCCTTAACTCTTCTCATTTTAGAGGAGATTTGTGTATAAAAATTAGGTCAGGCCATTTAGGGCTTTAAGGCTTAGGCTTTAAAAATGAATACAGGTACCCATAGCCTCCAAAAATTTGTTCAGATTGAGTAGTTACCTATTTGAGAGGCGGCTACAGCGGTTGGCGTGTCGGTCAAGGTGTGATATTATTAGCTAAGTTGACGCATGAACACACTGGTGATGTAGGAGCAACCCCTGAAGCGCGGGCCGGGGCGGCCGAAGGGCTCCAAGAACAGCTCGGCGCGGGCGTCGAGCGCGGGCGGCGCGGCGGGCGCGGGCGGCGCGGGGGGCACGCCGGCGCGGCGCGGCCGGCCGCCCGTGCCGCCCGAGATGCGCCAGCCCGGTATCACGGACATGAAGAAGTTCTGCAAGGCCGCCGGCATCCGCTTCGACTACAAGAAGCTTGTTGAAGGTCTGTTATTGTTCCTTTGTGAAATTCTCTTTTATGGTGCGTTTCCACCAGGGATATGCGAGGATGCGTAGCGAGGAATGTGTTTGTTAAGAACCAATAGCGTCGCTTCCCCTTCTCTGTACTGAGCGGGGCTAGGTAAAGGAAGGGACTCTATTGGTTCTTGACAAACACATTCCTCGCTACGCATCCTCGCTCATCCCTGGTGGAAACGCACCCTTAATGAGGTAATTTTAGGTTTGTATACTAGTAATTTAGGTAATTTTTAACGTCAATATATTGTTGCTTATACACGTTTCTTTGCTTAGCTCAATTTGGAGAGATAATATCTTTTTATTTACTCGTAATTTTCTTTTAAATATCATGCAAGTAATGTAAAGTCAATACTTATTTTTTCAACTTGAATCTTTATAGGTTGCACGAAAAATAAGGAACGTGTACAGAAGATGTTGGATCTTCTAATAGAGGCAGGTTTAGAAGGCAAACCCACGATAGAGAAGTGTAAAGCGTTAAAACAAGCCAAAATGGATAAGAAGCAGCAGGAGAAACAGGCGAAAAAGGAGGCGAAAGCCAAGCACAAAGATGACGAAGGTCAGTGCAATCTGTATCGTAATAAAGTTTAAAAGAATTCAACAAAATTTTTGAAGTTCTAGGCGACTTGAAAATACAGAGTAGTAGAAGTAATTTGAGTGATGAGCATAGAAAAGCGGGACGTAGATTAATAACAATAATGTTTAATATAATAATAATAGGAAACTTTATTCCATCTATAATAACAATTTCAATTTACATAATTATTACAATAAAAAAAAAGAGTAGAACCTTACCTTAATTATTCCTTAATACATAATGATGAAAGCAACAAAATGAAATATCGAGATCGGTGTGTGCGGGTGCAGGCGGCGCGGGCGGCGAGGGCGAGGGCGCGGTGGGGCGGCGCATGACGCGCGGCGCCACGGGCGTCAAGCCGCGCCAGCGCATCGTCATCTCGTCGGACGAGGAGGACGGCACGCCGGCCGCGCGCCGCACGCTCTCCAAGCTGCGCTCCTCGCTCAACGACGACTCTGACTCCGACTAGGTGCCGTCTCTAACCGCTATTTCTTTATCATGTCCGTAACTTGGGCTAGATCCCGCCTAATGAAACGAGCACATGCATCCTGAGATAAGCGCTTACACTTTTGTGGTGTATTGATGGGGCTTCGTATATAGTTTACTATGAATTAATGCAAGAATTAAGTAGGTGCGTATATAACTATTATGTTTGCATTCGTCGCTGAAAACCATATGCGAAAGACGTTTCAGTAAACCATTAAATGTGAATGCACGTTTAATGCGCACGAGCATCTAGCTATGTAGTAGTTACTTGTCTACAACGCCATATTAATTCATAAGAATCATGGTATAAATTTATCGCACCTAAAAAACAAAAGTCACATATTACGAGCGCATTTTACATGTATAGATAAATACGTACAATTTATGGACACCAGAAATGTCACTGCAGATCACGCAAGCAATGTAATTGTTTACCCTTACCCTTTATCCTGTTATAATCGCTGATAGTACTTTGGGGGCTCTCGTTAGAACAGCTAGCTATACAACCATTCCATTGATATCTTTAGAATAATAAATGTCATCCTTGCCTGTCGCTTTGTACATTTAGTATCTAAAATAAAATCTTGAAAAAACTCGAGACATTAACAACTAACAATTACTTACATGTATTTTTTTATTGGCTTAATGTAAATAAAAACTAATTTAATGTAACTTTATAGCAGGATATAAACGAACTTGCTGCTTGACAGCGGCGCGCGAGTGCCGCCGGGCAGTAACAGGGACAGTGCGGTGCGCCCCTAGAAAGTGCTTCGAAAGGGCGCAGCGCCCGCGACCGACGCTACTTAGTCATAAGAACATCGGAGGAACGAGAAGGATGAACACTGGGAGCCCCCGAAATGGATAAAAGGTGTTTAGAGAAAGTTTTGTACAGTACATTAGTGAACGCGTCGGCCGCACGCCTTTTCCTACTAAATATAGATTTACAAAAATTAAGTAATAAAATTCGTGTTCGGACTGCGCGCTAAGCGTTTAAATTAATATTGGGACAGTTTCCCGTGTCGTTGGTTAAATGGTCGTGATAGAAGAGAAATGAGACGGTTTATGAAGTGTGGCGGCCTAAACCATCCAGTGAAGTTGGCAAATAATTGGAAAGAAGATAAACGGATTTGTTTGTATGGGGTGTGAAACATTACTGTTTTGTTTCTTTTTGATTGCCTACCATGGATTAAGACTATAACAATATGCAGCCGTATTTATTTATTAACAAAACGATGGGTTCATTGAATTCTATTTGAATTTTTATTTACGTTTTAATCAAACCGTAAACCCAATTTTAATTATCATTTACTGAAATTTTAGATAGAAATAAATTTATTACAATTGAAAAATGTGGACATGTTGCTACACAGTCCATAACACTGATTTACTGTAATATATTTTAGCCTTTGATACAGATAGCTAACAATTTCGTGATAAAATATTTATTTTAATGTTCCAAATGGATAAAACATGAGTTCTCGTTTTGGCTTCATTATCTAAAAACCCTTCAGTCTATTTTAAACTTTAATGTTATAGTAAGATGGTGCATTTTAGATTGCAGTGTTTTGAATGATGAACATCCTGGAACATATTATTACGAAATATTTTTTTTAATACTGGGCCTGGATTTACATTAAAACATAGATGTTGTGTTCTTGTTTGACTGTGATCTTCAAATTAATTGGCAGATGTTTGCCCTGACTACATAGTCCCTACAAATGCATGTGAAGAACATTTTGTTATATATACCAATGTTAAGATGATGGTCAGGCAAGTTGTGCATGCAGACATCTAAACACTTCTTCAGACTTTATTTGTAGATATAATACACTTAGTTCAGTATACTTTATACATAAAAACCATATTATCTACTTTCTACAATAGAGGTTGAAAATAATGTTTGTCATCAAACATGTTAAAAGAGTGTTTTTGTATTCATTTTAGGTGTATTCTTTAAACAAAACTTTTTTGGTGGCTTGTGTCATCCTTCAACTGGTTTAGACCTGGAATAAGCTGTATGCACCACATTACACTTGCATTATTTAGTGCATAAATATACAACTGTTGCCTTTGGTAACATTTTGAAGCATTATTTTTGAACTCTAATAGTTTTTTTATGTGTTAGCAGGAAGTAAGCATGTAGTGACACATATCAATCGAAAGAGATCTTTATTTTGTGTGCAATAAGGTCAGTATTTCTATTTTATATGTTGAGATGTCATTAAGAGTTGAAATTGCCTTTTTTCTTTTCATATACACATGGTAATACTGCCAGTAACGGATTGAGCAGTGTTACCACTTTTTTGGTAATGAACCATGATACTAACAAGTATTATGAACATTTTTTCATCTTTTTGTGCAGCTTTAGTGGGTATGCCGCTATAGCAAATCGTATTTTATTGTTATTAAATATTTATCTTGTAGAAAAGTACAATTGGAATAAGCAATAAATTTTTTTTGAAGAGGAACCTATTTTTACCAGAGAAAATGTTAAAATTCAAGCTAATGTTAGTTTAATTCAGTCAATCTTGTGACATTATATTGTCTGATATATTTTAGCTGTTTTATATATTCACACACAAGCTTTAAATATATGTGGCAATGTTTGTATTTAGACTGTAGGTGGCTCTGCTGTGAATGTATGGAACAAATGCCATATGCTTGTTTCTGAACAGGGGGATGTTAACTGAACTAAACTCCTGTCATGAGTGCATGCCAGTCTGTGTTTTGGCATACATAAGCCATAGCTTATTAATACTAAACTGATTCGCTCAGCATGCACAACATGAGCTACTTAGCCTTTTAAAAATATAATTATATGGTCTGATTTTAGTCAACAACTTGGAAGATGAGTCTTCTAATAGTATGAGTATCTATCTATATTGCATAGAAAAATCTATGAAAAGACATTGGCTTATTGCCTATTTCCAATTGAATTTGTCTATTGAGATGTCACAGACAACATAGCGGAATATATATATACATATGTGTGTATCTATATATATATATATATGATATATAAACGACAAATAATAGCAAAATATAATATTATGTAATAGATGTTTTAATCTATTAAATTTATTATAATTATAAAATATAGAGAACAGATTATGATTTATATAGAGAGTTGTATTGGTAATGTAATTGAATAGTGATATGTTCGCTTGGTTGTAATGTTGGTTAATGATTGTAGGACTGTATCCCTCGCTCATAACGTAGTTGTAGTGATTGCTTGAGATGTAGGTACGGTACGTCGACGTGCAACAAGCGCGGGAAAGTCATTCGGTGCAATGGCAAGACTTTCAAATGTCAAACAAATACATGACTTTTATACGATATTTTTGTTCTTGGTCCTTTCACAGCATATCCTTCGTAGAGTTTTTATTGGTTAACGCCTCAGAAATAAAGTGACTATGCTCCTTTTTGAATAAGTAAACGCATCTGAGACGTTACTTTAAGACATTTTTCTGAATCCGTGTATCGTGCTACCATCGGTTGAATCTTGTAATGACAGAACAGTGACGCGGGGATGATATAGACTGAAAACTTTCTAAGTGAAGTAACATTTGTTTAGCGATTGAGTTTTTTTAGTTTCGTTGTAAGGGTTTAGATAAAGATTTATTTTTAAACCATTAATTAATAACCGTTACTGTTTAACAGATAATAATAATTACAAGTAATAGTCCTATGTTAACATCGCTCCTTGAGGTCGGTCCCAGATGTTCTTGGCCGGCAGCTGCCACTATTTACTGCTGCTTCGTAATTGGTACTTCGCATTTAATAATAATAATAATCTCAGCACCGTTCTCTCTCCGCGCTTATTGTATCTCGAAGGTTCGATATCGTTCATTTGTGCCTCTAATATTACAATAATTATAACGATGTTAGTGTACGTATCCTATTTACGTGTACGTGTGTGTATCTATTATTCTGTGTATGTGTGTCTCTCGTGGTACGTTTTTTGATCCATTTCCTTTATATAGCAAATGATCGTATGTTGATATTTTGATCGAAACTAAATTTTATACTGTAGTTTTAAATTGAACCGAGGAAATAAATTTAATATCGATATAGTTATTCATTATAGTGCATTATTGTGTAATGTGAAAATTAATAAATTGGTAACACCAACACGTTAAAAGTTAGTGAGTGATCTTAGCCTATGTATATAATAGATATTTATATATATGTATAAGTGTACTAAGTAATATGTGTGTGTCCTACAATTTATTTTTGTACAGAAATGGTAACGAAACGTAAGGAGGAATAGTCGGCTTTGTATATAAGTGCTGCAATACAGATATTACATTCGGTGAAGCAATTTATCAGTTTTTGTGTAATTTTTATATTTTATTTTGAGATGTAACTGTACCATCGACCGGACTTAATCTTTATACAAAACGTAATTATTCTATTTGTGTTATATCCCAATCGCTGAATATTTTCAACCGCCCTGGAGGCTTTCGATTGTTATCGTAAACAACAACCGATCGTTTGATGTACACACCGAGGCACTGTAACAGTGGTGATAATGAAACATTAACGGCCAACTATCTACAGACCGACCACGTTCGTCGTTTACATCACTTATGCGATTCATGACCGCATCAAAGTTATGAGCATTCAGCTGTTATACGCGATTGATTTAATTTTTGTTTATTTACATATATAGCTAAATACCACGCTACAATTACACCAATACTTGTCTCTTGATAAATGTGTACAAGTTTATAAATGTACCGGAAAATTGGATTGGGAATTTATAATTGGATCTGCTGGACCAGGAAGTCATCGATTGATTCAGTTTTGTGAGTAGTTTGGTTCACGATAACTGCTCAAATTTAATAATGATGGACCCTGTTGCAAAAATGCTCCAACAGATATTGCTCGGAGTCTAGGCCTCGAAGCTGTTTTCAGTTTTTTTTTCAACAAATTCTAAACTTTTCTAAATATCGCGTCTAGTTAATTAACCCTAATAATTTTGTTTTCATCGTGATTTTGGCTTATTTTACAATTATTCGTTGCTCTCTGCCTATCCAGTGTGTGAAATGACGTGACGTAGTTTAAACTTATTTATTTATTGCAATTCTTACACATATTTGTTAAATAGGTTAAAAATATTTTTGCACATGATGGCAATGTTCTCTAATCTTAATATCAAAATTTTTATTAACATTTAAAAAGTGACTTTTCCAACCTGTGTTTAACTTTTTTTTTTAATTTTTTATAACTGCCAGTTGATGTTTAAAATTACTTAGCGATGACACCACCCGAAAAACTTACTGTTGTAAAGTTACAAAGGTAATAACTATGAGATACATTATATCTACGCTATTGATAATAACGTTCCGTTTATGAATAGGCTGATGATTTACTACACGCAATGAGACCTCGCAATTAACGAACGGAAAGACAAAAATCCGCCCAAACACGTTGATTTTGTAGATCAAAGGGATGGGGCTTTATCAATTGTTGAATAAACTGATATACTTGAACATAAAGGCTTGATAAAAACGGTAGAAATGTTTCATAAAGATAAAGAATTTACAAAATACTTGCGCGTAGCGAGTTGAAGATGTCTTTGGTCAACCACGATGAACCACAAGGCCTGCCTATTTTGCAAATTAAGTATAACATACTACATTGGGAATAGGTAGTGATTAAATTTAGCTCATTTAGCGGGTTGAGCCAAAATAAGACTTGTTAAAAGCAATAATTGATGTAAT
The DNA here is from genome assembly GCA_018245595.1 of Microceris scylla. Lineage (NCBI taxonomy): Eukaryota > Metazoa > Arthropoda > Insecta > Lepidoptera > Hesperiidae > Microceris > Microceris scylla. The sequence goes on along the minus strand of DWDT01001635.1, from coordinate 4,899 downwards.
ATATTTGTGCAATGCTTAACAATGTTTTGCCATTGTGACAAAGTTTCGATAGCGCTCTAGTGCAGTCATATCTTTTTATTCTTATAATTATAATGTGTAAGACCGCCTCGTTGGTCGTGTTGCAAGCGCGGCTTCTACTACTACCTACTTTCGCTCTCCAGATCGGGTATTATCGTGTTTTCTAACTTAAAATTCCCAATAGCAGTTCGGAGTCTGGATTTGAGCCCAAGATGGCAATATACTCACGACCTAAATTTAAATGAAAAATATTATTTGCCTAAATTTCAATAGCGGTGTTTTTGATGTGTTATAGGTCAGATCTCAGGTTTTTAGGCAAGAATTGGAGTCTAGTGTCAAAATATTTTCAAATGGCCCTATCGGATAACGCAGCTTTATGAGTGTCGTCCTAGCCAACGCAAAATGTTTTGAACGGCCATGAGCAAGTTCGCCTTTGTAGTTTTTATTATTTTCAAAACCGTAAAACTACTATATGGGTCATTTTATAGGTTAAATTTTCAAATTATTGAAAGTTTGCAACTGTGATTTGTATTTCAGTAAAAAACACCAGGTTTTGAATTCCAATTCACTTAGGTAGGTATTTGATATCTGAATTGTGATTATAAGAACTTTAAAAAATACATAATATGCTTTATTGTACGTAGCGCCGTTTCTGGAATTTTATTTTTTACTGGTCCTGCCTTGTACCAGCTTTAAATTATACTACTAAAAATGTATCGTATAATAACGCTTACAGTTCAACAATATTATGTGTCTAAATGAAAGACAAAATTAGTGCCTATTGAAAATTTTGAAAGCAATGTTAATTAGCTATTTTTAATTAGCTAATTTTAAATATAGAATAGTATGAAAAATCGCCATTTTGTAAATTAGATATATGTACGTATGTGTATCAACTGGTGGCATGGAAATGGACGCAACTATACGTGGGTTCCAGTGAGCGTCCACAACGATCACGCTGACGACCACAGTTATTCCCGTTTCACTTGTTTGCGAACGTTGCGGTCGTAAACGGTCTTACGGTCGCCATGTTTGTTGCTTTGAGTTTTGAAAATCCCGCCAATTTTCTCGACGACCCACCTTTTCAGATGGGTCGCCGTGGGCTTCGCGTGAGCGTGAGTCATGACGCCATGAGTGACGTTTTCGCCGCAACCACAACGACCGCGGTCGCTATGTGGAACGACTAAAGGGGCATTGTGATCGTTGTGGACGCTTAGTGGAACGCACCTATGACGTGTTACTATGTTCACCAATAGAGACTCGGCAGTTTTGCCCGCGCAAACGTTTGCCACGACAATGGGTGTATTGTTTGCGCGCTTAAAAAAATGTCCCTGCCCTGCGTAACAGGCGGTACATTAATGTGTTTTAAACCTGCAAAGTGATATAATATTCGATCATTTTTATTGATTGTGAATATGTTGTATATAGATACGTCATTGTGTACCAATTATTGGAAAACAAACGTATTCTCTTTCAATTGGTTGTGTGTCTGGCCTGATATCTGATTTGAATAGGTAAGTAGCGGTTTGCCATTTGCTAATATTATTCTGGGCAAGTGTAACGTATGATCTTTGCAAAAGAGGTATAATTTTTTCTCATAAAATTTCTTTATGAGAAAAGGAGGAGATTTCTCGCATCGAGTAATCTCGAAAATGGTTGTCTAGGTACATCAATCATGTACCACATTGAAAGTAGGAAATATATCGTATTTTTGGAAGTACCTACCTGTTACGTTTATGTTTTCTGTTACACTAATGTTCGTATATCAATTGTGTTAAGTGATAATCGTGGTCTTATTAGCCAAATGCAAGTAAGAATTTATTTCTTACTCGATACTCTCTCTATAGACAATGTTCATGCACGTAATATCACTATTGTATCTTCCATATTATTGTATCTAATAATTGTAGTATAAGTTTTTTAATGTAAGTTTTATGGTGCTATGAAATACATACAGTTAACAACCGTAAAGTACATACGATTTCATAAACTTGTGTTCTCATAAATGCAGGTATCTGTATGGCGTACTTCCAAAAATGCGTTTTGATCACAAAGATTTACTACATTTTTTATATTACTACGTTATTATTATTGTTTTTTTTTTCCTTTTGATGCGCGTTCGGGGACGTGGTGGCGTCAGTTCTGTTGAACATTACAACAAATGAAGCATATTGCTGCACGGGCAAGAAGTGGGAAAGAGGGAGATTTATTTTTTTAATGCTATTTAAAAACAAATCACGTTTTCATTTATAAAGGGACACGAATCACAATATCATAAATGAAAAACATTATAGTTATATTTGAAACAAAGTGTAAATATTAATCTAGTGTCTATAGTCGATAAGATCTATCATTGTGTAAGAGCATAGTTGATATTAAATAATTATTATGTATTTGTAACATATAGATTGTTTAGTTTGTGTTTGTTTTACCTTGAACCCGATCATTGAGACCATATTTTGTATGTCCGGATGCCTACATGAGATAAAATGGTCGTTCTGTAGTCAGCTATATTATATCATAAAATATATTATGTTAGACTAAGAGAAGATACTATTCACAGAAATATTGTGTTTTTATTTTCTTTTTCTCTGTCACAAATCAGTTTCGGTAATGTTGCCGGATTTTATTATTATTGTTCATTTCTAATAAAAAAAACGTTGGATTTCTCATTTAAAAACAGTAACACGTGGGCTATTAGCATGGATTATAGATATTTTTTTTATAGATACATGGTGTTGTGGGATCATTGATATGTTTCAAGTAATTTTCGTTTGCTTGTAGTTTATGGCTAAAATTGGTGATTTAATGGAGCAAACGACCCTGGAAAGATAACTTGTAGGAAAGTTGATTTATCCTAATAGTGTTTTTTTTTCACTATTAAAGCAAGCGAAATTTTTTAGCCTTTTAAAAGCAAACATAAAAAAGTACACGTTAAAATTTGGAAATGGGCCTACAATGGGATACCAAATCAATTCACTAGGTTATCACTGCCATTACTAAAAATGTATTTTGATTCTAAAGTTACGTGAAATGAATTAATATTATAGTAATCTACGTTTATTAATACGTATTATTGACCGGAAAACCTTGATCATAATTCCGAGAAAGGTAAAAACGAAATGAGTCTTACTGGCATTTTCATCGCTACTGTGTTTTCACCACTTGAAAAGCTATCAATGACATGCGTATTTAACCCTTTAGTTCTCAAATAATGGTATAATATGAATTAATTCCTCTGAAGAGGTAGCCGAATATCCTTACGTAACGTATTTAATGAGTATTCTCTCAATATAGAAGCGGGTAAGTATTGGGGCACGTAAGCAAAGCTTATTTGTGTCATTCAAGACAAATTCAATTTTTACATATGTGCAATCGAATTGATACAACTTATTGATTTGTTGCTTGAACAACATTGGTTGGTTACGTATTTTCAAGAGAGCCGAAGTATGTGGCAAGTTGTTTATTATAACATAATAACTTCTGTTTACAGCAGATTCCTAAGATAGGTGAATTCTTTGAATATTTACATAATAAATATGTGTTAATTCACGCCTGCCTATGTGGTCCTGAACTACAGACAATTGCTATGGTAACCAGACACCTGATAAAAACAGGTACGAATTGCATAATAATAATTAGGTTCCTATGTGCGTACTAATGTTGATCCAAAACAATCTCCAATTTAAGAGTGAGAATCACAAACCATTAACAGGCTTGTCTAAAGTGCAAGTTATTATCACTAAATGTGAAAAAACTATGAATAAGTAAACTATTTAGTCGTAAAGCACTATAACATTTAGGATAGTGAACACTACACTCGTGTTAGTAATTATTATATTGTAGGAAAAATCAGGCATTCCTGTTTAATATTGAGTTACCGCAAATGTACGTCAATACATTCCAAGTTCGCTCCTAATTAGTAAAGTCATCGTGCGCGTAAATTGTTCGAACATTGCCCTTCCTCCTATTTCTCGTTGTACATATGTTATTGTCGTTTGTCTTTGAGAGTATTAAAGACATTACCTACGAGTCCATGTATTTTAGAGAACTAGAAAGATACGTTTAAAGTTCCTTTTACACGTTAGGGTAAAGAAATGAGTTAAGCACGAAAGAAAAACTACGATATTATATTATCCCCTATTGTACAAACTGAAATATATAAAATGTAACGCCCAAGGTTCATATTAAAACCATTTACCGTCCTTAGTATTATAAGTCGAAGGACTGCTTAAGAGCATTGGAAATATGGGGCAGTGTGAACTACACATATTTTTTGAGATCAGTGTCAGTGCATCAGGTAGGTATACTAAGATATTGTTATTATAATTTAATAGCAATAGTTACCTACTTCGTATTTCCTGCCTATTTTACGTATTATCTGACAAATCTGATAATAGCACTTGATGTAAGTCACGCCATATAAGTAACAAACGACTAATAATAGTAGCTTTTCCCACACTTGACAGTAATTTCGGTAATTTCCAATGTGTGTCACTTTCCTGTGTGACTGGTGCTATCACCCAATAGAATAAACTACATACATCGTTCCTTGAATTATGAATGAAATAACTCAATTCCATGAGTCGTCGCTTTGATCTAATCATCGATTTATTGTTTATGATGTAATGCAAACTAGGAATTTATCGAAGGTTTCTTTCAACAGTGGTGAGTAAGTGTGTTGTGTTAGTTTGTGCCTTATTTTTTGTCTGTAATTTCCGTAGCAGGCCATATGGTTTATTCGTAGAGTTATCCCTTCAAATTCGACTGCCTCGTTGGTCGAATGGTTGCAAGCGCGACTGCCGATCGGAAGGCCTGGGTTCAAATCCCGGGTCGGGTACTATTGGATTTTTCTAATTAAGAATTTTTAGTAGTAACTCG